>JAQGBW010000903.1:0-32051 GCA_034698625.1 Julus scanicus | reverse complement strand
TTTTGGGGGGGGGGGGGGGGGGCGATATAGATGCCCTCTTCCCCCCCAAAAAAAAAAATCCAATAATCTTACAAATTTCCACGATTTTTGGACCATATCCCCCCCTGATGCATGATGAGAATGTACAATTACGCACACCAGTAATGTATCCATTAAGTTACTATTCAGTGAAAAACCATTTCATGAAAACCTATTCGATAAATAAAGCATTTAATCTCTCGACTTGCTAATTAGCACATGTGATCAGGTAAGTTTGCACCGTATTGGTCAGAGAAAAATAGTTTAATCGGAGTCCAAGGTAATTTCCAATACCAGAGTTATTTGGATTCCCTAATTCGAAGATACCCGCTGTATAGAGTAGGGGGAGACCGGGGCACAGTGGTACAACGTCGTTATAAAATCAGGTTTTGTCAGCAATCCAATGCTTTTGATTTTCAAAGACTGTATGCAGCTCTCTTTCATTAACCAAAATTTCTGCGGTTTGGCACAAGTATAGAAGAAAACATTTGCAGTTAAGTTTTTGTTCTTGAAAAGTAATTATTCAACTCGCCATTGGATTTTTATTCTAGGTGTAATTATAAAACATTAGTTATGCTGCAATATACCATGGACGAGTGTATAAATCCAGCTACGTATATATAGTATATAATTTCAAACTAAAGTTTATGTTAATTAGCCATGTGGTCAGCTGTAAGGCTTTATGCAAATCAAATTGGTTATACGGGGTACAGTGGGACATGCCCCAGCATTCTCCAATTATTCATAATTTTAAATAAAATCCATGTTTAAATTTAATTTTTAAAGTAAAAATGGTTCATAATCACAGAAAAAAAAGCATTTAGACAATTAAGTAAGCAGTGAAAATCTGAAAGCTGCTGTAATTACAGTTCATTCGTTTTTGTAATTTATACGTGGAATTTTAAATTGACGTGCTGAATTAAACAATTCATCAATGTGGTGTTCTTTTTCTTGTAAAATTTGGCTTTATTTCGCGTGGACCACTGTACCCCATGCCATGTACCACTGTGCCCCGGTATAGGGCACAGTGGGACAGTCTGCGCAACCAACATTTAATCTTTTATAGCAAAAAAAAACTAGTAACTCTAAAACGATGACAAAATGTATACAAATTCTGAAGGCTTGTATATTACTGTGTTATTCTTTTAAAATGCTACAAGTTAAATATTTTTCTCCCCAAAAAAAATTAATTCTAAAATGTGTACCCACTGGGCACCGGTCTTCCCTATCGTATGGTTTCAGAAATCTATACATAATTATGTATAATAAAATTCTCTAGGCTTACCGTAACATTTCTTGAAAAGGAAAGACGTCTTGGACAGGTTGACGGTTGCATTTTTTTGTTTTGCCATCTTCCGACTTCGGGATGACCGGCTTAACATCCATGTCCAAATCTGCGTTCTCGGAAAAATCACAACTGCTCCCTACCAGATCGAAATAACAGTGACTGGCGTATAGAAATTTCGGAATTTTCCAAAACAAACGCCAAAGGGGTTATGGGAACCTAAGCAAAAAAATACCTTCAAATTCTTTGCAATTTTTGGACTTTGTTGTTGAAAATTTGGCGCCATTTTGAGCGGGAATGTTACTAAATGACAGAACAACGTTTTTTAATTACGTAATATTTCTTTTATTCTAGGCATTTAATATTTTTACATACAATTGCCAATAGACCAAGGTTGCTAAGGAATTCTAAAGTGTTTTATTGTAAGGATACCTTCAAATTCTTCGCAATTTTTAGAAATTGTTTTGGAAAATTTGACACCATTTTAAAAAGACGCCATTTTGAGCGGGAATATGTTACTAAATAACAGAACATAACGTTTTTTATCTACGTATGTTTGTTTTATTCTAGGCATTTAATAATTTTACATACAAATGCCACTAGGCCAAGGTTGCTAAGGAATTCTTAAGTGTTTAATTGTCACCAGTATATTAATTGTCGTCGTGTGCTTTATTGGTGTTTTGCTTTCAAGCGCCATTAACCAAGAACAACAACAGAAGCCCTTGATGGTGAAGGACTGCATATGGCATCATTCTATCAACTAATTCTCTGTTGTATTCTTGTAGGAACACGGATAACACTCGTCTATCCACAGTGCAGATGACGTACCATGGGAGGAAGGGTCAGTAGTGGATGTGCAGGTAAACAAGTCTGAACTTGCATAACCCAAACTTTGACTACATATTGGTGCGGAATGATAGCCTATTTCTGTTTTACAGCTACGTACGTTTTTGTTTTACGCCCGAATTCACCAGGCAGCAACACGGACACGAAATCTGGGAGTTATCGCTTCAATAAGTCCATCAAAGATGATGAAAGCACCAAAGCTTTTAATACAGAAGAGGCCCTGGTAAGGATATGTTATGGTTGTGACTGAAAGTCAGTTAAAAAAAACCATTTCTAATGAGCTTAGCTTTATTTTTCCAAAAAGACCTTTTAAAACTTATGTTATTTTCAAACAAATTCAGGAATTACTTCACAGGTGTCTGGGTGAAATCGAAGTTTTCATGCAGCAGGTTCAAGACGTCCTCGAGCGGTTAAACAAAAACGTGACTCCGATGCGAAAAGGGAAATTAACTTTTAAAAAGCGTCGCGACAAGCCACCCCCACCTTCGCCATCCTTTTATTACGATTTGCCTGCAGAATTGGACATGGCAGATAACTTCAAACGCATCAAGCTCGCCATTAATTACATTGTAAGCATCTCTTGCCTACTTTTGGAACCACCGAACAAGGATACATGGTTGGAATTCCAAATGGACCTTTCTGTTACAGTTTGATGTTTACATTTAATTTTTACAAATCTTCCAGGCTAAGCTAAAGTATCACCTGTATCAGCCCAATGCACCCGAACTGATACACCGCGTATTCGCTCATTTGTCTACCTGTGTGCGGCTCTGCCACTCGTACTCATCTACCGTTTACTCACCCGGACTCCCCTCCAGGACTCTGCTTCCACTGTTGAGTCGGGATTCTGTCAGATTTCTCAAACTTAGTTTGATTTCCCACGAAATGGATTTATGGAAATCTTTGGGTAAAGCTTGGACTCAACCAAGGTAAGTCTCGTCGGAATTGACGGAAACACAAAATTGTGTTTGGATGTGCTCAAAGTATAAGTATAACAAAATACATGGTATTATAATTTTTTTTAAAAGTTTTCCCCTCTAAGAGGTCGAATTTTACATTTCTGCAATAAGCCCAATATACTATATACATATAGCGTTCATGTAAACTTTTCCCGTTATTAAGGTTTCCCCGTACAAGTTGCCACCATATTACTTCAATTCAGTACCCTACAATCAGAAATCCCAATCATTTCAGAAGAATGCGCCTACGTCAGTAGCGACTTAGACATCATTGTTAGGTTAAATTCTTACTAAATCTGGACTTTCGCAAGGAAGGCTATTCCATCGTCTAATCGCATACTCTTGGAACTGGTGAAAAATATGCTTTTAGACAGATTCATTTATACATGGGTCCGGCACATTTTATGATTTTAGAGAGGTTATTCTTTCCTGTTTAAGAAGCTTATGTTCACAGTCCCTTGCAAAAGTTCCTAACAGGGTTTTACTGTATTTTTTTGTGTGTGACCCAGATTGCATGTAGTTTGTATTTTTATTTCTCTGTAGTGTATAAGCCGATATAAATTCCGATACATTTATGTTTAGGGATGAATGGAAAGGAGAAGGATCTATGTGCAATGCAGTGTTGCTGGAGGGCTGGGAAGCGTGTTATCCTCCCAATGGCTCTGTCGTCCACAGTCAGCCGTGGCACAACCGGAACCGCCACAGAAGCGGTCATGCGGAAAGCGACACCACATTCATGTCTGATGAAAGCCGATCGATGAGTACCACACCGAGATCGAGACTCTCTTAGACCACAGGCCACGAAAAATACGTTGAATATAGCGAATTATGGTTTGGTAGCAAGATCTTTACAGTGCCAGAAGACGAATTGTCTAGGACATGGTGACATTTTTGTGTTTTTAACAAACCATTTTTCGAGGCACAAACGTTTTCTCAGTAGCAATTCCGTATGTTTCTGAAAACTGTCCTGTCAATCCACAATCTGATTTTGTAGTAATCTTAGCTGCCAACAATAACTTTTTAAAAATTAATTTTTGTTCTAGTCGAGATCGATTTTCTTTTTAAATGAAAAAATATACATATATATAATAAACTTATAGTATTACTTGTAAATAACTACTTAGTTTACCCAAAATAAACCTTAATATATTTTAGAGATTTTATTATGACATTAAAATATCGTTGAACTTAACTTATTTTAAGTTTTTTTTTTTTTTTGGTTAATACTCTGTTAATTATAGAAAATACATGTTTACAGGTCAGCAGCACTTCATCAACATATAGACAACAAACTATGTCGATATTCACGGAATCCCTGAAACTGGTTAAGCCGGGTATCCACCAAGACGTACATGTACGTGTATACACGTATTTACAGACATATGCAAAATAGTTTTCCCTCCGGGTTTGTTTCAGCCGCCATTTTGTAAATTTATGTAAATATCAAAATTGTAAACCTATTATAAAATGTCTTTAATAGCTGTACAATTTTGATATTTGCATATATTTAAAAAAATGGCGGCTGAAACAAACCCGTTGGGCAAACTTTTATGCATGTGTTTGTAAAAACGCGTTGGTGGAGACCCAGCTTTAGAAATCGAACTTTTTTTAAAATTAATTTTGTCAGGCAAGCACGAGACTAGCTTGCTCTTTAGTTTCTTCAAATTGGACAAAATAGATTGTCAGATTTAACGCAGAAATGTGCACTTGTATAACAAGTGCAGAAGTCGTCTGTGCTAAAATAAATTACCGCCATACCACAGTTGCTCAAATCACTTGAGACTTAATTACCTTTGTCTCAAGTCCCAGATACATACCTCAGCTGCACAGAAAAATGCTCAAGACAGCGGCAGGGTGTCATCTCAAAATCTTAGCTTAAGCATCTGTTCTACGGAGCCTTAATCCAATTCGGATATTGGAATTGTATTTCTGATGATTGTGGTAATCTTATTGCACGTCATGCTCTTGGTTGGTGCGATTTTAAAACATTCGCTAAATATAATTTAAAATCGTCCAATTTGAATGTTATTATGAGTTTTTAATATAAGGGGTCCATCTGCAACATTTTATTATCGATCTCAAAGTTACAGATGAAATTTAAGTTTATTGTACTATTATGTTTGCATGACTGGAAAGCTCGCTGACTTGAAATATTTTCAGACAAATTCTGGCAAGTCGCTCTACTTGCTCAGGAATTATTTTGACGCTGACTCGATTATGTGCATCTTCAAATTTTAATTTTTATTTACTGCAGTATGTTGCCAAAAGATACTCCAGAACCACAGCTGGTGAAGTTTTGCATTAATATATCCTATTAAAACTTCGTGCATTTCAGACACCAAAAAGCGATTTTAGATGTGGACAGGAGGCAAGTAGCGGCATTAAAATAACAGGACCATGATCCATTATAGCGTATTACGACATGAATACTAGCATATAGTTTCCTCCATTTGTATAGGTGTGGTTACAATGACTCAGAAAGAATATTACAACATCACCCAGCCTAGAATCCTGAAGTTATCCCAAGGTTACCTATCCCATCCTGTCTTAAATACACTTGCCTTGAAGAAAGGAGGAGACAGAGGTAAGTAAAGCTTTCCATCATTAACTTTCTTTTCATTTAGTTTGAAATTTTGTGATAAATTTCACGAAAGCAGTTTCATTTCAAAATACCCGATGTTTACGCCCAATAAATACGCACTGTATTTTGTATCGGCCCCCGACACATAGGGCACTTGCGCATGCTGTTTGTACAGCTTAAGCAAGACACGAGATGACCACATGGCAAGAAAGCCATGCAGATCTCCTGAGCCATGCACACTTTGCAGAGTCGAAATTCCCTTTCCGTCATGCCAGCAGTGGCTTTAGGTTCTCCTGAATCCTTGCTGGTGCTGGCCACTTTGACATCTGTGTCTGTGCCACTTGCAGACGCTGATGGCGGCATTTCTTGCAAGCTGAAATAATGAAGAACTTTAATGCAAAAAAAATTCTTGTAAGGACTGAAATGTGGCATAAAATCAATTTCCAAAAACCATATATAATAATGTTGAATATTAACAAGTGCATAACACGAACCTCCGTGGACCATCTTCCACTTCCAGGATGCTTGTGGGCAGAGATTCTGCAGCCGGAAATACACGTATGACCTGCGCGTTTAGATTCCGCGCACATTCCTGTTCGGATCGAAAAATTTAAGTTACTTAAACCAATACAACACCAATAACAAAGTTGCTTTTTGTACCCTTGCCACTGATAGACAGTCAACGGTATTGCCTGGAAATGTCACTACGGCTTCCTGTAAGTAAAACTTGAGTATCAATTTGTTGCACTACAGCAGACTTGAGTAAGAGTAGTAGAGTACCGATTACAATGAAAGAATACTACATATAGTAGCGAACAAAATGTTAATAATTTAAAAATGGAATAACAGTCAATCCAATAATTTCTGTTATTTCTTTAATTGTCAAGTAGAATCATTAAGAAAAACGGGGATACATTCGCATTTAGGTACTTTTTTCGTTACTCAAATTACTCAGTTGAGTGCAGTGTACTCTTACATCTGCATTCAATTTATCTTTGTACTCGGTTACTCAAGTTTATTCAGTGTACTCATGCAATTTCTGCCTAACACTTAACCGATTATTTATACTTGAATGCTTACCTCTCCCGATAGAATGTAAGGGCAATTTGGATGCCATTTGGCAAACCCCACCTCGCGAGCATCTGTAGTTTGCCATTTTTCTATTACGCCACACTTGAAACACTGTACGTAATCTTTGATGCCTATAATTATTGAAATAAATGCACATATATGGAAAGCAGCACCAATAATGAATGAATCATATTTTATGTTTTTAGTCAAAATTAAAGTTAGACCTGTATAATAGAATCCTGAATCTACGAGCGATGTTACATACTCTGGAGTTCTTTTCGGCCACGAATCAAAACTTCGTGTACGTGCCATTCTGGAGGAATATTGCTCTGAGGCACACGCATTTGGATTTACTGAAGGCCAATTTTCAGCATCCCACGAATTTGGATTAACTGAAGACACACTTTCAGCTTCAAACCGCTGTAACCCAAGCGAATTCCTGTTCATCTGATTGGAACCATATCGAACCGGTTGTAGATCAAAGAAATTTCTGTTCACCGGATTGGAACCGCAGACATCAAATCTCGGCCTATAGATAGTCGCGAAATTCCGATGTTCCTTTGTGTACATACTTCGGATTTCATCCTCAACAGAAATGTTGCGCGTATTTGCACCCCTCGCAAATGGACATGTCGGACAAATCCGACAATGCAAATCGAGGGGGATATCCCCAATTTCCCAGCCGACAAAGATTCCGTGACAGAATACGCACTGCACTTTGTCTCTGACTCCCAGAGACACGAATCCAGCTCTGGCTAGGTCCTCGGCCTTGATGAAGTTTATGTGGGACCAGTCACTTCCGTAAGTTTTCAGCCTCTCGGATTCCTTGATCAGCAACTCAGGGTTTGGGATGATATGCATGTACTCTGCCAATTGGTTGGGATTGGTTGGGATGATTCTCTGCTGAGTACTTAGTAACTGTCGATCCGGGTTAGGAATTGACAACGGTCGTTGGCTCCTCGGAAATGCCATCTTTCGATGGCCACTCGGAGTTGTGTTCGAATTCTGCACAGCGAAAGAGCAGAATGGACTCATCTGCTGATGCTTCTTGAATATGTTTTCAGTAAAACTCCATTTGGTGAGAGCAACGCCGCACAAGTAGCAATGCACGGCCCTTTTATCGCTTTTGAAAATGAAACCAGCCATTGCCAAACGTTCACTGGATGGCACTCCAAAGCCGTTTTCTGTAGGCCAGAAAATTTCGTTGAACGTTTGTAAACGTGCTTCAAATTGCGAAAAATCCATGTTTGATCGTGGAGCAGATGAGTTTTCCATTGAGAGTTTTTCGTGTAAAAAAGCCACCCGACCTTAAGATGAACTGATGTTCTCTAAACGGCAACAAACACATTCTCAACCATATATATACAGTCGTTTATCTGTATTTCACATATTTCATGCTGGTTTAATTTGAACTTTCACCACATTTAGAAAATACCAAAGTAACAACAGTCATTTTTGGCATTTTTGTATTCCGTATTCCTCCATGGCCAGTATGTACATTTGCATAAATTCTATTCAAATTAAACATAGTGCATTCCATGACTTGGGATACATTCTTTTTAATCTTAATAATATATTATTTGAAAAAGTACTTGTGAACTTATGAACTTTGTAGCAAGTTTAAAATTGCCGCCATTGACCGACTTTATTTCCCATGATGCACTCCCGTAAGTGACGCCTTTTTACGACGTCTGCTCACCGAATTTTCATTTACCTGTCTAGCTCTGAATGAAACTAGAATGATATTACTTTCTAAAGTTTTAGAAGAATTTTAGAGTAAACAATTAAAGGAAGATGGAGAGTAAGCCAATAATATCATGCAAGTATCCTTAGTGTACTTGCTATTTACTGATTACAAAATGGGTCGAACTGACAGCTGGCGAATGAGCTAATGACCTTTTCTTTTCGAAATATTTGTTGTCATGTTGTAATTTAGTTTGAAGAATACAGATATGTAAAAAAATTCTATGATGATATTAGCGTAATGGTAACTAAATGTAGAGCGAGATAGTAAGTAGCTTAATTAATATAAAATAATGGGTGAAATATTTTAGGTGACATATATCACGACTATAATGCTTGCTTGTTTAGGCATGTTTTTTTAAAATTTCGGTTGTTGTCACTGCAGATGCTGGTGATGAATCATTATTTTCATCGTTAGAGTTTGGAATATCGCAACAGCTCTCTGTTGAACACGTGGAATGGAGGAGGTATGCTCACTTTATAAGATTCTGCTGTGCATGTCCATGTTTACCTTTACAAATGCACTGGTCATTTATGTGTCCAAAAATTGCAGGTCATTCGGTCGAGCTGCAAAAAAAGTATGCGTCGAAGCTACTTTCATAAAATTCACCGAAAACATAATTCCAAAAGAAAATGACTGGAGGTTAATCGGGCAGCCTTTTTTTCATACATATTGGACAGATTGTTCGGTATGAAATCTGCACTGATTTTGAAATATAAACGAGAGTTGTGAAACCCTTGGTTTTCATCGTCCTTTTAAAATATGTATTCTTTAATTCAAGGATGTCGATGTATACAAGGGTGTTGTAAAGGACGAAATAAGCAGCTGGTTAACAATTCTGAAAAATCACGGCGTGCACGATTGGCTGATTATCAGCGTTGAAACGATGGACAGTCGGAAGGGAAATAAAACAAAACTTCTACCGAAAGCCTCCGTGATGGATAAGATAAAAAACGATTTTTGCAACAAACATCCTGAGAGGCAGGTTTATATTTAATAACTTGTTTTTCCCTCATTGTATGGGTAATTTAAACAACATGCCGATGACCACTTATTACAATATTTGAACTAGAATCCTTATCAAGTTATTTTGTGGTTAGATGCTTAGCTCTTTTGGATCCCTTGAAAAGCGATGCGAGAGGTGCAGAGTCTTGGCAAAACTTGTTGCAACGGGTTCGGCAGTTGGTGCTAGCGTCGTATAATCGTAATTTGATAAAGTTTGAGGAACACATGAGATCTCAGCGTGAAAGGCGCAATGAACCAGGATGGAGCTTTTGCGAATACTTTCTTTTGCAGGTGAGTATGTGACTCGCACACATTTTTCTACATCTTTATTTTAAAAGTTAATGCCTTTTACCAAAAGTTGAGTTGACGAGCAAAAGTCGAAATTAACTTTTGTTCTTTACAGGAGGAGCTTGCTTTTGTATTTGAAATGTTGGGAATTTATGATGAATCTCTTGTGCAGTACGACGAATTGGATGCTCTTTTCACCCAGTTTGTTCTTAACTCAAATGTTGGAGGTAAACACGAGTCTCATTTCACATGTGTTTCCGTGATTTTGAAATCTTAGTCTTCACATTTGTTACCATTGCATTTTCTCTAGATACGCCTCAGTGGCTACACGAATTCTCACGAACCTGCGATTCATGGATGGGCTTGACGTTAACAAGGGCCACTAATGGAAAGAAGAGAGACTTAATTAGCACTGGCAAGGCTTCCTTGCTTGATTTGCGCAACTATTTGTTTTCGAGGCAGTGCGGACTACTGCTTTTGTTATTCAGACCTTGGGAAATAGCACAGAGAATGTTGCCATTTTTGCATAACTGCATCAACGAATTACAAATTCTTGAAGTATGTAGTCGATAGAAGATCTCTAACTGATAGCAAATAACGAGCGTTTTGGTTGTTTTTTTTACAATGAAGAATTATTATTATTATTACAGGTGTCGTTACCTCCGGGAGCGATGTCATGCTGGGTTTTTCTAAGCTGTCTCGAAGTTCTTCATACTTGCGAGCGATTTAACGACTCGAGCCACGTTGAAGCATACTCTTTGTACACGGCTGGTTTGTGGGCGTATGCACGGGATAAGGTGAGCATACTGAATTTAGTGGTAATTTACTTAAAAAAAGGATATGAGCGAAAAATGAGACTGTATAATTGAGATTACATTTGTGCAGCTTCAAGAATTGGGTGTTTTATGCGGTCTTATGCCCGGTTCTGTCGAAACGTCCGAACAACTGCATTTGGCGGTCGGTTTGCTGGCTGGGATGGTCGAAGAGAACATCACTGAAAGTAAGCAGAAGTATTTAGTCGCTCTATATTTTTATAAATCTAGTATATTTAATTAAAATGTAATATAGTTTTTTGAAACGATGTACATATGTGTTAGTTTATTGTTATCATTACAATTTGGTGCACTGTTAATTTCAAACTCCAGTATTGTTTTTCTGTGTTGTTTTTTGTTTTTTTAATTAATTCCCGTTGTTGTATTTGCATTTTATTTCCAGAGAAAAATTTATTAGAGATTATGAAAACGGATGCAGAAAAGAAATGTATGCATGATACTTTTCAAATTGTACCCTAAAATGTTCTTTTAACGAATCCACTCTTGGATTACTTGCAATTTGTTTTCCGGTAGGAGATTTATCGAATATCCGAGAAATTGTTAGACCTGGTGTTGGATCCTAAAAGGACAAGAGTGCGTGCAATTTTGCAAATATGTTCAACTAACATATGTCCAATAATGATTATGCCAAAAAGCAGTTATTGGACACAATGTTTTCCACAAGTTGCAAAGTTGCTTGCCATTAACGCTTTTTGAAGATGCCCTTTTAGTATTATTGAAATATAGGAATCTCATTCAGCAGATGCTAGAGGAATATGACTAACACATACTTATAATACCAGACGTGCGAGTTTCTTGATTGCTGATTGTGTTTTATTCAGGTAAAAATTCGCAGACACCGATGAATAAACTGAGAGAAGCCTTGTCTTCGAGACAATCGTTTCAACACCATTATTTGGTAAGCAGATTTTTGTTACGATTATCGTTAGATGAAACATTGAAAGCTTTTGTTCGACTTTCTTTCTTTTCGTTTTTTCCCAGGAACTGTCTGAATTGGCAATGGGCACTTTCAAGCATATTGGTCGAATTCGATCAGCACGACTCATTGGCAAAGATTTGGCTCAATTTTACATGTTTGTTTTTTTCCGTTACTAATTTCCGCCAGCTAATCGATTCGTAATTACTGACCGATACGAATGTGCCCTTGCAGGAAACTCGGGGAAACTCACAAAGCTGCAGCTTTTTTGTGCGATGTGCTGAAAACTTGCTTTAAAGAAAATTGGACAATCTTAGCGATGCAATCTCAGTTGGAGTTAGTGGAATGCTACAAGATTATGAAAGATTATGAAAAATATCCTTTTATTTTACTAGCTCATGTTTGTAACTATTTGCAAAATATCATATGAAGTGTCCATTATTTGTCACATCTAGTCGTCGAATAACAAAATTTCGAAATGCTAAGATGAGCAGTTGCAAAGTTTATTTCCTTAACTTACTAACATGCATAAAAATGTGTGCCCAGATAGCATCCAACAATTGCCTGGGAAGCAAACAGAGGCTGACTTATTTCGAACAAATGTTTACTTTGGCAAAATCGTCTTATAAAGGTATTTATCGCATTCGGCATCCATGCAAAAAGATTAATTTGCAAAAGAATGATGGACGATTTCTTCTTCTCCTGTAGATTCCAAACTAATGTTGTCTGCACAATCTATTTTTGCGGTGGAGTCCATCTCGATCAAATCCGATTCGGATATAATCATCTGCGACAGCACTTTAACTATATCAATGGTGCTGGAAAGCAACTTGATCGAGGAGCTGAGATGCAAAGAGATCAGCCTTTCCATAAAACGACTGTCCGGGGAAGAGAAAGCCGTAGAGGGTTCGCATTCAGAACTCCCGACTACCAATACATGCTCTTTGAAGTCTTCTCAGTCCAAAAGGTCCGTTTCCGATTGGACCAACAACATGTCGCCTGCCATCATTGAGTTGGAGGAGCACTTTGATTACAAACAAGACCACAGTTTGACTAGCGTAAGCGTAGCATGCACCAACCTGCACACGCTTCTGAGGAGACGGGACAGCCAGTACGCACTCAAGGAAAAGGATGCGATCAAGGAGGATTTCACGGAATGTGTCGCGCTCAAGGATGTCGTCCTCAAGCCTGGGAATAATACTTTAGAATTCTCGTACAAGGTTGGTTTTAAGGAGAATTTGTAGTATCACATTTGTTGACATATTTTATAAAAAAAATTCAATAAACTAATAGGTTAGCAATGCCGGCAACTTTGCATCTAACCAGCTGTCTATCCAGATGGACAATTTGGAGTTTCTCGTGGCCAACATATTCCCAGCAGTTAGCTACAAGGTGGTGTGCGAGAAGCCAAAAATGTTTCTACAGCGGGCTGGCAAAGGTAGATCACGCATTCTTAAATGTGCTCGTTTAATTTTTTTTTAAAGTTAACATGAAATCGTTTTTCCGTCTTTAGGTGATCTTGTGGCGGGAGCGGAGAGCGAATTGGTTTTGACCGTGCACACGGGAAGTAGCACCATCGAACAAGATGCTGTCGTGAGATTGCAGGCCTCGAAAGGACTTCTACTTAAGGTACGGATGGCAGAATCTATAGTTTGAAAAAAAATGAAAGTTTCCAGTTTACAAAAAATAACGCTTTTGGACTTCTACCCAGGTGGATGATTGCGAAGAAGAGCCTGCGTTCATGCAATCTGTAGAGTGCCCTTTGACCCCAGTGGGGCCATTTCAAACTGCGATTTGTAAGGTCAAGGTTTTGGCCGAAGTTACCTCGCAGAAAGATCCGAGCTCCATGGAGAGGAAGGTGTCCATCACGAGCCCGTGGTTCTTGGAGAAGCAGGAGTCTTCTTTGGTTTTTGTCCTGCCGTTTTCGGCCACGCATAAACTACAGACTGCAAATAGCAGGTGAGCAAATCAAAAGGCACTTTGCTATAAATATTATCTCGTACAAACTGTCAAATTAAGTATCAGGATTATTTAGACCAAATAGACTTGGCATAGTCAAAAATTTGTCCAGAACTTAATCCAAGCTCAAATTGCCAAATTTAATGCGAGAAACCGTTTCCCCGATTCACAGAAAATACGTTCAGGTCATTGTGCAAGGTTTACAAAAGGAAACATTCGAGCTGTCCAGCCATGATCTCGTCGTATTGAACTGCAGCGAAGTGGCCGTCGTCCCGCTGAATCCCTTGAGGCAAATTCTGGTAAGTTACGGGGGCCCATTTTGACGTTGAATAAATTTTTTTTTTTTTTTGTTGTGCGTGTCTTCCAATCGGACCCACTCGCTGTTATGTTTAGACCGTTTGCAAAGATCAAAACGCGTCATACGTTTGGGAATTGGTCAGTAACCTCACCGACTGCCCTCCGCTTCATCTGGAGTTTTCTGTTACGTATCGCCAGAAGATACTCGGAGCGGATGATGCCGGAACGGAATTGCGGCAACCTCAGCAGGTCTTCAAGCATCAGTTTGACATAGTGGATTACAAGGTGAACGCGTCGTTTTTTCATGGCATTGTTTTCTAGAAGTTTATTTAAAAATGTTAATTAACAAGACCTGATTCCGTATTTTTGCATTTCAGACACTGTACACCCTACGGTCCAAGGTGGAACCGGTCAGCTCGGAGTTTTGCAGAGTTGGGAGCATTTGCCACATGAACATAAACATCACGACCGCCCACGCTTTAGAATCTCCGTCTTTAATGTACGAAGTGCTTGCCGATCAGATGATGTGGGCAGTTTGCGGCCGCACGGCAGGTAAGTAACGGTTTTGGAATACTTTTCCAGCATGCATTAGCGGAATGCGATAATAATAGATTTTGTTGCCTCCGTTAGGCGTAGTTACGATGGGTCAGGAAGGAAATTACAACGTCACCCTGGATGTAATGCCGTTATCACGAGGTTTCCTGCCCCTTCCTGCAATTCGTCTCTCCAAATATATTGCAGGATTGCAGAAAGCTGGAGTCAAAGGTGGTAATCTTACTGTTAGAAACTCCGATCTTTTCTTTTTTGGGTTTTCTACACTTGTAAGGCGGAACGGTAGTCACAAAAGTGCGCAGATTGTAAGATTTATTTTTTATTTCTATTTATTCAGAAAGTCCAAAAAAGCCAGAACTGCCTTTGTCTACCGGTCCCCAATATCCGCGGCTAGAACCTTTCTGTACAGGTCAGGTGTTTCACTGGACCAAAGGTATTCAAATACACGTTTTGCCGGCACTAGGGACCACCAGCAGCGAAGGAGTTACCAGCTGAAGCTAGGGTTTTCCCTTTCTGAGAAATGAAATTTATGTTACACAAGTAAGTATATAATAGAATTATTTATTTGTGCCTAACATCACCAGAAAAGCAATATTAATTTAATCAAGGAAAATTAAAAAAAAAAAAAAAAAGCAATGATCACGGCCAATACATGCGCACCGAACCCTTGATCGTCGTCCGGCACAAAGGGCAATCTCTCATGCTGGTTGCACAGCTTACGCAAGCCACAAAATGACCGCAAGGTAGGAAAACAATGCAAATTTCCTGTTCCATGCACACTTTGCATAGACGAAATTCCTGCTCGGCAGTTCCAATTGCTTTTCCGCAACTGCTTGCATCCCCGCCCCTAAGTCCTTGAAAAACGGGTGCCGGGGTTGAACTCGAATTGAGTGACACCGCCGCCGCCGCTTTCTCGCTCGTGCTGGCTATTTTCGTTTCTGCGGCACCGGCACTCGATGACCACGATTGTTCTTCCATGCTGAAAGCGATAAAATCGTTACGAACATGAGATGCGGATCACTTTTTCTTTAAAACCTGTCTAAATTCTTTTTAGATAAATATTTATGTTACAGATATATAAAATTACACATAAAATGTTTCAATATCGTTTTGTTTTAGTCGCACTCAAATATCACTAGAGGGCAATTTAATAATACGAACCTCGTTAACTCGTTGTTAGTCGACGTCTCGACCACTCTAGCCGATGCCTCGGCCCCGCTAGCTGATGCCTCGACGTCGTTAGTCTCAGATTCAAGTACGGCATTAGCCAGAGATTCTGCAGTTGGGAAATTGTATCCAGCCTGCTGCCATCGTAGCCGCAACGTCTCGCGGATCTTTTGAGATTCCATTCCCATTTCCAAGACCATCTGTTAGGATCGAAAAGACGGAAAGTTGTGAGGCCATTTGGACAAGTCAAAAACCCGGACTAGGAATTCAACGCCAATAACTTAGCCACTCTACCTTTGCAACATCGGACTCCATTAAGCAATCCAGCTCCGAATCTGTGATTTGGTATTCGCTGGTGGCTGGTAATGAAGGTGTCACGGGCGCTGGCTCTGGTTCCACCTCCTGTAAGTAAACAAGTTTAAATTTGTTAAAACAGTTCTTAACTCCGTCCAAATAGCGGAATTATTTACGAATGCTTACCATCAATACTGGTGGCTTCATTTTTTTCGAACGTTCGATGTATTCCTTGCCCTTGTTTAGCAGAACGAAAGAGCAGGTTGGATGCCATCTGGCATGTTCCTCGTCAGGAACATCCGTATCCTCCCAATTTTTCAAACCTCCCCCGCACTGGAAGCATTTGACGTTATCGCTGGTGCCTTTAAAAATAAATAAATAAAACCATCGCAGTTTTAAAAAAAAATTAAATGGGAGTAAATATTAATATTGCTAATCAAAATTAAAGATAGAGCATTCACCTGTATAAAAGAAACCCGCATCTACGAGCGAACTAATAAACTGAGGTGCCGTTTTTGGCCACGATTTAAAGCTTTTTGTGCGTGACGCTCTAGTAGCATAATTCTGGTACTGCGGCTCTGCGTGCTCGATGATGTTCAACTGAGTTAGATTGTACGAAGGCGAAGCTTGGACATCCTTCTCTGGCCTAAACGAATTCATGTTCACCGGATTGGAGCCGCAGACGTCAAATCCCCTGAAGACTGTTGCGGGAGTCCGCCGCACCTCGCTCGACAAGCTTCGGATTTCGTTCTTGTGCGAAATGTTACGCGTTTTGTCACCCCTGACGAACGGACAAGTCGGAAAGTGCCGACAATGCTCCTGGAAGGGAATATCCCCTATTTCCCAGTCGACAACGACTCCACGGCAGAATACGCATTGTACCCTGTCTCTGCTTCTCAAAGACACGAATCCGGCTCTGGCTAAGTCCTCGGGCCTAATGAAACTCTTGTGGGGCCAGTCGCTTCCGTAGGTCTTCAGCCTCTCGGATTCCTTGATCAGAAACTCGTGGTTTGGCCAAACGCGCATGTACTCTGGAAGCAGGTGATTGGGATGGTACGCACCGGAGACTTCGCCCAGGTTGGCGGGCTGCTGGGAAGACACGTGTTGATGGCCGTTCGAAAATATGTCAGACTGCTGCAGTACGAACGGGCAGTATGGATTCATATCCCGGTGCTTCTTGATGGCAGTGTCGCCATACTGCCATTCGGTGCAAACCACATTGCACATGTAGCATTGCACGGCAAGATTATCCCCTCTGTAAACGAAGCCTGCCCGGGCCAGAGCTTCCTGGGGTGGCACCGGCGACGTATTGTAGGGCCAGTTATAGTCGATGAAAGTTTTTAGGCGTTCCTCCATGCTCGAAAGCCGGATGTTTGATGGTGGAACAGATAGGTCACCCATTTGAGTTTCGGAGGTTCTGATAATCACAAGACAATAATTTAAAATTTATTAGTGATATATATACACAGTTATTTATCTGCTTTCACATATTTCAAGCTAATATTTCGCTGATGTTTTCCCCAGAAACACCCACAGAACCACTTCAATGTCAGAAAACCTGCACTTATCAACATATCATGATATCAAAGTCCTGATTAGAATATCGTAATCCTAGTTTTTACTTACTTTGGAAAGGTACTTTTACTAGCAGATTTGTGAATGGACGCAGTGTGGTAGTAGTAATTTACATAGCACAGTCTCCAAAATTAATAATTCCTTGAAGAAAAACCATTTTCTGGCAAAACTACATCCGGAAACAACATTTTATGGGATTTACTTCCCTGTATTTGGCATTGAAAAAATTACCGAACCCACACCCAGTCCATTTAAAAATCTCAGTCATTCGGGCAGGGAATGTTCCCCTTCGTCCTACGCCATTCATAAAGACGCAACGTACATACGTCATCCTCAAACTGTAATTCCCAAGACTAAAAACTATACGAAAAACATGCTTAGAGAAGTCGTACTTACGACCACAGAAATATGGCGCTTTGAAACAACCGATTTTAAGTATTTTTTTGAATTATATACATTTGATTACGCAAAATTTTGAGTAATAATTAGAAGAGAATTGAAACGGGACAACAGCTCGTGACTACTGTTTACGTCACAACTTTTTTACGTAATCGACTTCAAGATGGCGGCCATCAAAATTAAATTCAAATTATTCTTGATAATAAACGATAATATACTTATAAATTAAAGAAAGTTAATTTGTGTAAATTATTTTTTCCCGCTTTGTTAAACGTTGACTACATTTCCCCAAATTTATTTTTCTTTTTTGAATATTTTAAAGTATTAAGAAATATTCGTCTGCTGTTGTGGACCTTGACTGGAGCGCCGTCCCATGATGCAAAGGGCAGGAACAAAGAATTTCTGAGCTTTCGAAAATCTGCACGTGCCGATTTGTGGTGTTGTTTCGCCGAAACTTTTTGTTAAAATTTAATTAAATTACAAATCATATCAAAGATGTCGAATAATAAATTAACAGAAACTCAAAAAGAGGAGCTAATGGATCAAGTTAAACAGCAGATTGCAGTTGCTAACGCTCAAGAATTGCTAACGGTAAGTTATGATGCAATTTTGTTGGAATTTGCAAATTGGTGGCTAATTTGTAATTACAATGTCGTTGTCTTGCAGAAAATGAGCGAGAAATGCTTTAAAAAGTGCATCAATAAACCTGGAAGTTCATTAGATAGTTCGGAACAGGTAAATGAAATTGTTGATGCGAGAACTATAGCTGCATGCGAATCTGAACACAAGGCTGTCAAAAAGTATGCGTTTTTTATGAAATGACGATACCATTCGGATAATTCAATGTTGTTTTCTACACGTTTCGAAATTGGTAGAATTATTTATTCCAATTCTGTGACTGAAATAATGGTTTCAGATTACGTAAACATTATGTAAGCGATGGAGAGGTGTTCTGTTGTGAGTCTCGTGACCCGGCTGTACCTCATCTAGCATAGCAATCGTCCTACTGGCCAAGAAACAATGCTTTTTGGTAACTGTGAAATAGGTCCTATCGTATGTAAATCCTCGTTTCTGTTTGACCCATTTCCTGTAATCCCTACTGGAAAAGTCGACCAGATTTGGCTAATTGATAGAATTATCTCCCATTTGGGAGAAATGGGCTTGATGTCCAAAAGAGATAAGTTTCAAACTTTAGTAACGCTTTCTGGCTTGACCACTTCCTGCTCATAGTCACTGGAGATAACCTGTAGGTCCTTGGTTGGCCTAGGGCATACGATACTTTCAGGTAGTTTACTTACCTGTTTAACATACTTCAAACTTGCCATGATACAATCACTGGATACAATTAGCCACTGGCAGACCAGTTTTTGCCAGTAGAAATAATATACTGGAAATGAGTCTGCTATTCAACTGGATTTGCAGTTATTCTATTTCTTATGGCAGTTTTTTTCGTTTATAGAAATGTGTGGCGATGTGTATGGACCGTTATATGGATTCATGGAATCTGGTATCTAGAACGTACAGCAACCGACTGCAAAGGGAACGACACCGCGTGTAATAAACCAATTTTAATTGAAGATTATCATGTATGTATTCCTAAGCCAAACGAACCTTCAACCTTAAAATTAGTTTAAGGTTTTGTTAACAGACCGCTGGGAACGGTGGGCCGCTAGTCGAAAGAATATGTAAAGTGAAAACTTTGTGCCCAATTAAACTAATTCTACCAAGGATTGCTTTCTGTAAACATCTAAAATGACCATTATTAATTTTGCCTTTGCTGTGGGTTACGTTAAGGACCTTAACTGCCTGAAATTCGAAAGCATCAATACCATATTGTGCGCATTGACTTTTTTATTATATGCTGCTCTTTAATGGTATACAGTTCATTAATGGCATTAGATCTTTAGAAACGTTTGTTCGTGAAGAACATAAGAAACCAGTTAGATTAAAATGGTTGAACTTTTTTAATATTAATTTAATTATGAGCATCAGTTTATTTTTTGTTCGTCGTGCAAATCGAACGTTCATTCGATTTTAATTCCCGTAGCACTTAATTCAGCTGGCTCTTTTTTGTTTTGTTCAACGGGAAGAGTCCTGGGGATGGCCAGTTTATTCCACGAAAAAAATTCTGCTTTCCTCAGCTTGATTTCCACTTTTGTAGCAGCCATATTTACGCTGCTATTTGCGGCGTCGATAATCTGCAAACAAGAATAGAGTTTAATAACGAAAAGACGCCACTTTTTTTTCTCTCTCGTTTGTTCACGATAATAAGAGGAAGAATGAGGTCCTCACCCCGCACAAGAAAATTTCCTCTTCGAAAAGATTGTCCCCAAAATGAATCAACGTATGTAGCTTGACAGGGCTGGCCTCCACATAAGATTTGTCAGGATCTGCTCCTTTGGCATAAACTGATATCACCACAAAGGAGCCAGTTTGGTGCCAGTCGTACCTGCAAGCGCTCTTCTTGGCTCCTCCTTCCTGGAAAGATCGAAACGACAGTATTATTCGCCACATTTTTCTTGCTACCGTCAAACTCGAGATCTCTCACTTACACCATCGTTGCTTTTGACCCAGACGTGCGATCCGATTTGACAACCTTCTTGGTCCAAGAAGTTGTCAAACTCGGTTGTCTTACGCTGGCAGCACGACCAGAATTTCAACCTGGCAGAGAAGAACGACTCGCGTATTTAGCACTGGGAGCTATAGCATAAAATTGGAATTGAAGTTGTTGTTAGACTTACCCCTCGTGAAATATCGGCACTCCGTTGTGGAAAGTGCAAGTTCCCAGATCGCTTTCTTCGCCTTCGTAGAACTTTTTGCCCAAAAGAGAAATAAAATTAGTTTTTTATAATTTGCACTTTTGGGCTTTATTTTTTGTGTGCTGCATACCTGCTTGCACCCAGAGTTTTTGCAGGACGTCCCTATTGCAATCGAGTTTATTTCACTATTGGCTGAAAATGAAATTAATTTTTTGCATTATTACATCAAATCATCCAAATGCCCGTCTTTTTTTAAAAAAATTTTTTTAGTGTTTTAAAATGACAAATATTGCGACCTAGTCTTTATCTTTTTTACCCACCCACATTCTGCGGCTGAGATTTCTCTTCTTTTTGTTTTGCCAGCAACTGCATGAGTGAAGGAGATATGGTGACCGGTAATTTTGCTACCGGCGTGTCGTCACTTGGCCGCTGCACCACCTTTCGTTTCAATGGAACCGGGGCCCTATGTTTGATAACCTACGAGAGTCAAATCTTAAACATCTTTGCAGAAAATTGCATCAATTAATTTGGTCCTTCGAGGACAACTCCATTGATATTACCTCTTCTACCTCTGCATCGTTTGCTTTCGGCTTTTCGGGCTCTGGAGGTTTGACGTTGCTATGAAATGAATTTGTACAACCCTATTTTAAAATAGGAGTTACACGTAAATCTTAATTTTCCTCTGCGAGCTTATAAGGCCATATGAATATTTTTGTTGGAATGTGCTCTTTCACGATAACAGCAATTAGTCTCAAGTTCTGATTGTCATAAAAAATGTACGACAATTAAAAAGCGCTTTTTCCTACGAATGAACAGATATTTTTTTTTTGTATTTTACAGTTATTTTAAACAATTTATGCAGGATAGTTAAAGCGGGTCTTGTTACATAACGGTGTTCTATTAGCGTGAAAGAGCACACAAAAAGTAAACTTTTGCGGGCTGTTTAGCATCAGCATCATAAGTACACATTCTATTCAAACTATTACTTTGATGTTTAAAAATTCCGTAAAGTCCGTGCATTTTTTGTTGCAGCAAGACCACCCTTTATAGGCATCATGGAAAACCGGGGCTCCCGAATGAAAGATGCAGGCAGCTGCGAAATAGAAAGCATAGATTATTTACAAAAATAAAGTTTGACAAACAAAAGGCTATTCGAAGAATTGTTTACCTTCGTGATTGTCAACTTCTGCATACAGCTTCCCACAACCCTTATTGTAGCAAAGTAAAAGTTTACTCTGGTCTGCGTCAGCCATAATCGAAATTGGGTTAATAATTTACCTAATAAAAATACTTAAAAATTCTTTTCACCTGTGAAAGGGCACGAAAGTGAAGTATACTAAACGTTAAACTACCTCCGAAACTTCTAGAACACGAGGGACAGCCGCGAGCAGACTGGAACGCTTTTTCGCTAGCCTAAAGTGCAAATCGAACGTGGTGAATCATTGTATTTTACACGCATGTGCGAACCAAATAGGATTCAATTCAGTAGTTGAATCCTATTTGGCCACACTGTCTAGAATTATGTTTTATTTCCGGTGTTCCGTCAGTTACGTTTCGGCCGCGTCTGTTTCATGCTCCTTTTAAACCAACAAAAACTTTGCCAACAGCCAGGAATTTCAACGCTATGGGTAAGCGAAAAGCTCCAGTTGTTTATTAATATATTCATTAAGGTGTTTCACACGAATTCGTCCCGCTTTACGCAGTCTAAAACGCTCAAAAGACCCAGTCGAAGGCGGGGGTTGGTCGCATTCCAAAATTCCCGAAACGAGCATTTATAACAGGTGTTAGTCACGTATGCATTTGAATTTCAAACAATTACGAGAGTGTTCGACACATGTTATAACCGAAATGGGACCAGACAGTGTTTTAGAAGCGTATCACGTAACTTTATGTTCGAAAATGGTCGTGGTCGAAGGCCCGGAAGGCGCTGATTTGCATAGGGCGTCCACTGGCCCCCCCATCCCCCTAACAAGAATTGTATTTTTTAAATTACATTTATTGTGGATTATACGAATGGTTCGATGTTGTTTTATGTCTCCGTGTTAATTTTCGTTACGTTTTAATCTACTAGACCCGTATCTTGAACTAGGAGCGAACCCCAACAGCACGTTTCTTAGCATTTATCTCTTACGTCTGATAATAACGCAATTTGGGGTACTGCTCCCGAGCGTCAAGTCCCAATGTTTGCTTTTTGACAAAACGAAATTGCAGGATTTATAATGGCAGTAACCGTAATCTTTTAGGTATTGTTGTGAAAGTTTTGATAGCATACCGCGGTAGGACCATTCGTGCCATGGTTTTATTATTGCAATGCCGGCTTTTAAAAAAAGTTGTTAGATAAAGGAAGTGAAGTTGTCAAATCCGACTATATTCACAGCGATTGAGGCTAAGGTCATCTGGGGTCAGGATCAGAGGCAAATGATGAGTATTTCCTAATAGGTGCGTCCGGGCTTTAGTTGGCTGATAAGCTGAATGTTTAACTTGTGAGAGAATCGTTGGCAACTTGGCTATGCTCGACAAAAAATAGCTACAGTAAACATCGATTTAAATTGCTTTGATTTTCGATAAACTGTACAAATTACCTGTAAATCTGTACAATTTGTTACCTTACTTCAGTATTTTTTGCATCAGGCAAAGATCGAACAAATTGACACAAACGTGCATAGAGCTTATATTTATGCCTTGCTATGCCAATATCAAATCTAAAATTTCAACTTACACTTGAACAGATGGATGACACATAGAGTAAAGAGTGTTTTTGAATGTAATTGAGATGCTTGTTTTAGTATTTATTAGCATTTAAGGGGCTCTTAATTGCAATTAGCTGCTATGAATGTACATACTTCATCTGCCATAAGAATGCACACATTGCGTTCGTTATGTATTAATGTGGCTTACAGAATCTTTGTGCATTATGAAATTTTTCTGTTGCAATCATGACGAGAAACTTACCTTTTATGAATTTATATTTCAATCACAAGTTGTTGAGAATAGTAAAATCACTGGTTGAACGTAAGTGTAATCTGTGATTTTAGTAGTCAGAAGACAGATAACGAATGTACCATTTGCACTTTGATTCTTGTGTCATAATCGTAATGGTTTGCCTATTAATAACGAACAAATTTACGATTTAAGATATCCACAAAAAATGTGCCATGCTCGTAATTGAAATGCGTTTATTTTTACATTGTCACATAATTGCACCCACATTTACTGCAATTACAACTAGATGTTATGACAGTTCGTGCTATGAAGTCCGTAACGCAGCGTTTCTGTTTGTTTTCAGTAGAAGTTGAAGCCCTGTATGATTATTCTGCCGAGCAAGACGATGAGCTAACCATCAAAAAAGGCGATGTAATCACAAATGTAGTTCATGCAGACAATGGATGGTACGAAGGCGAGCTAAATGGAAAGAAAGGAGTTTTCCCAGATAACTTTGTTAAGGTTGGTTGATCCGAAAAAATCGTGGAGTTTTACATAATCGAATATCAATCGATTAATATCTGTTCATCAGATCATGAATTCAAATACATTGTCCACTGTGATCAGGGATGAAATAGTTTTTTTACAATACATTTCTCGGGTTAGCGCAAGCTAACTTTTTAGACCACTGATGTTCGTAATATTAAGGTGGTGCTGCAGGATTTATCTGTAGTTATTAAGCCTAAATCGATGAATTGGAATCGTCTGTAAGAAACATTCCAGAAAATCTTTATGAAAATTTAGACAAACCCTTTCACGTAATATATGTTGTGTATGTTACTTCTCTATTTATTATTAAGACAATTAGTCACAACTATGTGAATTGTTGGTATTAACATCATTGAGATAAAAGCTATAGTTATCACGGTATGTTTCAAATGGTATGCGGGTGGGTGGTTAATTTACTTTTGATATATTTATTGTATGTAGAAAACAAGAAATGGACATCGTAGAGCAGAAGTGTTTCACTCGCACTTTTTTAGTTCAATTTCAGTGGGTCAGTGTAGCACTCATTAATGCATGATTGTTTACAAGAGTGTGAAACTATTAAATGGCCAAAAATAAAGTAGAAAGTGGGTTTATTAGCTGAAATAATCATGGATTCAAACTTTTGCTAATAGCCGGAACTGAAAAATGATATTCAGGCACCACCCACGCAGGTTTTTTATCCTCGTTCAGTTTATGTTCGTGCGATGAGTAAGTATGACTGTGATCGAAATAAATTACCTATTCCGCACATGTTTATATCACGGCCTACTTTAAAAATATTTATATGAGCAAACTTCTGTAAAGGCTATTGTGACATTATAAGGTTTTTGTACATGGACCCATTTTTCCATGTTGTTTTCTGTCATGGATCCTTCTTTTTAATAATAAAGTTAGTTAATTTTTGCTTTTTGTTGCAAATATTGTAAATATAAGTGACTTGGTTTTTTCAAAATTTAATTCCAAACAATAATAATTGTTATACAACTTTTACTATAATTTAGTGGCATTTAAGTGTCGAAAACTGAAAAGTTTGCATCATAAATTCGACTTGTAAAAAAATATCAGTTATTTTCAACTTTTTAAAAGTACGGTGATGTCATATGTTTTGAATTGCTTTTTGCGATTGCTCCACCTGTTTTCTTATCGACAGTTACGTAGATGCAGGTTAAACAAACATAATTGGATAAAAAGGTGTGGCAGAAATTGCCATCGAAAGTTAGCAGAAAAGCAAAGCTTTTTTACAATTTTTGCAAAAAAGAACTTTATAAAGGCTATCATTTGAATTTCCAAATTTTGTGACAGACATGTCACATTAAAAACTTATTCGTCGTTTGTGGCGAAAAGTGTCTTTTTAAACGTCTTTTAGAACGTTAACTAGTTTTGGAACAACACAAAATGCAGAAAAGATACGTTTTACTAAAAATGTTAGCGATTTTCCGATCCATACATTTCCTTTTTTTATCCAGATACTTGCCTCTCTAAGCTTTACGGTTTGATTAATGAGCATTTTAATCGGCAATCATGATAAATTTGCGAGTTAATAGCGGTTTTATTTGCCGAATAAATCTAACGATGCATGGCTTAACACGCCACTGCTTTTACGGATGGCTTCCCGAAAACATTTCATTTCCCATGATTTGAATTTTTGACAGGATGGGCGCGACCTTTTTCGATATACTTTTTTGGTTTAGTCAAATTGTCGCTCACTCCATGATATTGTATCGTGGTTTTCGAGGGATAAGCAAAACCTTATCGCTGCAGTCGGGATATATAACATGACCTTTTGGTTGCTGCGAGTTGAATTCAGGTTTGAATAATATGCTGAATTTCTTGTGGTCGACCCTGACCGATTACTGGTGTTGGTTCCTGAGTTGTGCCGGCGCTGTTTTTGGATGGAGATCAAGGAGAGTAAGGATCATAGAAAACTTTGTTTTAATTGCTTTGACGTTTTGGGGTACTATCGTAATCTTAGGTCTCGAGTAATACTGGCTATATGTTGCAAACATACTTATAGGTAATTTTCATAAATTGAGTTTGTAAGGCGGAAATATACTTCCCTTCGCCATGTTTGGCCTTCCTATTTTCATAATCTGATTGCTGCTAATGCACTATATTTTTTAAAGAAACAATTTTTAAATACTTTGTGACCAAAAGTTGCACTAAGAACAGTATTATTCGTGTTAAATACCAGTTGATGCTGGAAAAAAAAAAGCTTTAAAAACTAGAAGAAATGTAAAGCCTCTTTTGGAAAAATTACCTGGTGATCAGTTGTGGTAGGGGACGTTTAACATGCATGGGATGAGCCTTGAAATATGTTTGAATTTTTCTAACAAATTTACTAGACATGGAAAGACAAATTATGCATAAATACAGCCACGGTTCTGGCAATTAAATTGTAATATCTCACAAACATGCTTGTATGTAGTATTTTCGGGGTATTTTTTTGGAAAATATTACCTTAAAATGCTGTAGAAATGTAGAAGGCTCCAATATGCTGGTTAAATGTTGTGTAGTTTTCTTTCTTTAGATCCGATTACTGTGTTCGCATATCCAAATATTGCCATTATGGCGTTTTTAATATGCGACCGTTCTGCTTGAGAGCTTACCTTTTTAAAATTCTGAAATATTCATAATATTTTTCATTGCTTTTCAGATTGTTACATCATTGGAACCAAAAAGCCCATCTAAAATCGTCGGAAACATGACCACGACTGACAGCAACGTTAATTTCAGAAAAGGTTGGTTAATTCAACACATTATCCTCATAAGTATCATCAAGTTTTATCCATTTATAAATTTATTAATTAAACCGGCTGCCTGCTCTGCGTGACGTTCCCTCAACACTAAAATAATAAAGTAATTTAGTAATAAACCGCAAATTTAGTACTCAAATTTTAGTCCGCAACAAGAATTCATAACTAGATTTTTATTTGCGTTGTTAAATTGTTCTTATTAAATGTTGGCCATATTCAACTCATTAAAACACCAGCAAGAAATTTTGATATCCTTTTCTTAAAACAGAGAAGAAAAGGAAGTGCAAAGTTTTATTTAGCTATCAGCCAGTCAACGATGATGAATTGGCATTGGAAGTGGACACAATCATAGATGTAGTCGAAGAAGTAGAAGAGGGATGGTAAGCATATGTTGGAAAGCTGGCAATAAATTTGCGTAATTTTTTAGGAACCATGCCAAAAATTCAGTTTTATGATAGTATTACGAGAGGCATGGTCCATTTAAATTAATGCTTATACATAACTTCGTACCCACAATGCAAAAAAAAATATGTATTTTGAATAAACAGGTGGAAGGGTTTTGTGAATGGGAAGTCTGGGGTCTTTCCCTCAAATTTCGTGGAAGAAGTGGAGACGATCGAAGCAGAACAAGAAACGGCGCCCTCGAAGTCGGAGAAAATCTTGACCCAGGAAGGTAAAACTAGATTCTACGACCGTGCAACATTGTCGATCTTAAAGTCGTGAATTTGGCAAACATAAATCTCTGTGTTTTTGTGCAGCCATCGCCGAAATCAAGCCGAGACCTATCAAGGGAGTCGGTTATGGCAACATCTTTCAAGACGGCAAAATCAAGTTACGCGCTACCAGCATTCAGGAGACGAAACCCCCGGTAAGCCCAATTATTGCCAATCGCAGCAAAGCTTACAAAACAACTTTTGCAGTTACATGTTAATGCAGACACAACAAAATGGCTACATGTAAATTTAAATTTTCCCGTAGGTGTCGCCCGTGAATAAAAAGTCGCCCTTTTCAAATGCAGTCATTGCAAGTAGCACCGAAGCACCTCAACTTCCTCCAAAACGAGGTAAAATCTTGTTTGCAGATAACACCATTGTATGAAACACCTCTGCATCTTTTATTTTTGTAAAAGTCTACTTTAAAATAACAAAACAGTCCCAATGTGTGGGCAAATTTTTTCTAAGTCTGTACACACTTATTTACTTTTAAAATTTGCATTTCCAGCGAAAGAGCAGGCCATAGTTTTATTTTCCTACGAAGCTCAAAACGATGATGAACTTTCTCTGAAGGAGGGCGACACCATCAACATCATATCAAAAGACGCCGAAGACGTGGGCTGGTGGAAAGGAGAGCTGAACGGGAATGTCGGCGTCTTTCCTGATAATTTTGTGCAGCTGATCGTCATTGATGAAGTGAGTTCTGGAAAAAAAAATTCCAAAAGTGCGGTTTTATTACATATACTAATACTTTCCGTTTGGTGGAACGTAGTCCAAGCCCAAAAAACCGGAAAGGCCCGAAAAGCTGCCCGTTATAGTGAAAGGGCCACCGAAACCTGAGAGGGATGCAGCAGACGGGTCGGTGAACTGGAGAGACAAATCTGAAAACGTGAGCTCGCCCACTCGCAAGGAAAGGGTTTCGTCCTTGCCAAGAGGATTATCGAGCAAGCGACTTCCGCCAGACATCCCGAAGAAAGGTAACATATTTGTTTTTTATACATAAGCTTAATTTAAAGATGGTTTCAACAGTTATTGGTTTTGGTTCAATTGACTAACGTGTGGACGATATAATCATAACTAAAATTATGAAAACATTTCTAATACAAGTTTGTGGTAAAGTTAAATTTTAGTGATTTTTAATTCGCACATTTTTGGTAATCACAGAGGAAAAAATCGATCGATCCGTAGTACCTCCGTTGCCCAGCAAGAAACCTCAGCTACCACCTCCCATGAAGAAGATCGGCCTCAGTCGCATCTCTGCTAATTTCGGCGGTTCTGTTAACTCTCCCTCTGCTCAACCTTCCTCTCAACTTGGCAATGCGGACGTCGCATTTGGCGATGCTTCACCTAAAACCGAACTTCCAAAGCCAGATAATGTATCGAGTAAGTCATTTTGTCTTACGGAGATCTTACAATCTGCACTAAAATCTGCATATTAAAACAATCCTTTTTAATTCTTTTCTAGATGATTCAGATTTAGATGTAGTGGAAACGTCTTCCGAAAAGTTGGTCCACTTGACTGCCCAGCGAGCAAAGAATCCAAATAGGAGGCCTCCTTCCCATGTGTTTTTAAAGGGCGATAACGTGAGTGCTTTGAAATTGATATTGTCGGCCATAAATTTATAGCATCTGACAGCTGAGGGTCATTTAGATAATCAATAGTTATCTAGAAGATAAAAAAAATGCTTTATTCTTGGAAATACCTTGTTTTACACTTATCGTTGGGCAATTTGGATTCCTGGGCGGTGTTTTGGGCGATTTAGTATAAAAAGATACTGGAATAGTATTAACTTATTTTTCCTGTTTTCTACCACTTGATTACAACTGTGTCTATCACTTGCAAAATGCAGAATAACGGGTTGCACGAGAAGGAAAATGGCGAAGCCGTGGAAACCGAAATGCCTTGGATGAGAGAGCTAAAAAAGAATCAGGCTGTAAAGAGAAATAGTCACGTCTTCAATGAAATAATGAGTATAAAAGTAAGGATTTTTTTTTGTGCTTTAGTTTTCTCTAAAACAATTTACAAAAAACCGTTTTAAAAGATTTGCTTTGTTGCTCGCTAATGAATTTCTTTGTTCTCGTAGGACAGTATTCCAGAAGTTGACGAAAAAACGATGCCCCGTTTAAGCACGTTGAAATCCACGGAAGCGGACGATAAATATTCAAACAGGGTTTCTTCGAATTGCTTTAAGAAGCCTACGCCACCCCTAACTTCGCCAATTAAGCCCAAGCAATTAAGTTGTAATGAAAGTAAGGGACATCTGCCTATCTTCTTTTTATTTTTTCTCCATTGGTTCGTTCATTCGGGTGCTAATTTTATTTTTGCAACTAATTTTAGCCGATTCAAAGGACTTGTTGAAAATGGAGAAGTCATTAACAACGTCTGCAACTGCCGCGGATGCGCCGCAATTGCCACCGATAACTGGCGAACCCACCCTAGCCGATTTAGCGAAGCTTTACAATTTCGTTAGAGACAATAGCGTGAATAAAAGCGAATGCCTGGAGCTGAAGCGAGAGGTAAGATACGATTTTCGAGTCTCCCAGGACCGCATTTCGGTTTCTCGCTTACGACTCGCTCTTCTTCTCTTCTCTTATCCAGTGCACGGATCTCCGAAACTCTTTCGACACGTTCAAAGTGCTGACCAACCGAAGAATAACAGAGCTTTCCAACGAGGTCGAGGCGGAAAAAACACAGCGGTTGGCCCTTCAAGCGGAACTAGACAGGCTAAAAGCACAGTGTGGAAAGAAATGATCCGAGCACAATTGCAACTTTAGCCAAAATATCATTTTAGTTCGTAAGCTATGCACGTCATATGAAATAACATTCGAGCAGGTTTTGGGTGCCCCCTGTACAGTTATATTATAGCGGAGAAGAAGAAAAAAACGTGAACCATTCCGTGCACGGTAGCCGAATTCGGATTTGGTCATTGTCAACAGGGACAAGCCGATCTTCTCCAGCATATCATCGTTATATCACTTTTCGTTTGGCTTTTATTTGGCCGAATCTTGAGGATTGTAGAACGTCACCCGTATTTATTGCCACCGATTCCGTAGGAGGAACCATTCTCGCTTTGAAATGCAGAGGATTTCGGTTATGCAACACTTTTGTTCGGTGAGTGCACAAAAATTTAACTTTACTTTTTCTTCTCGGTGTTTTTGTACATCACGTTATCCATCGTAACGTTTGACGTTACTGTCGATGTCTTCAAATTGTCTTATCCCGGTTAAACTGCAAAGTTTTGTCCCCATTAATCAGCGACCCAAATAACCGGAATCAACTGTAATCGCAAAGTGAGATGAGTTTTCCCCACATCCGAACGGCTGATCGTGCATTATGTTTTATTTGCTAGTCATTGACATATTTGACGAATGAACGTCCTTCTTGCTTCAGAAACAAGCGTTTCCATCATTCTTATGTCCAAGCTCGAGTAAATTTGTATTAGAATTTGAAAAACCCAAGAGAAGATTTTTGCACAAAAAATAGCGCCCTTAGTCGATAACCCCATTGGCTTTATCGAAACATTGCCGCTCAGAGGTTATCTTCTCTCTGATACCGGTGTTAGCCATGTTCTGCTTTGTTTTATAAGCCAAAAAATCATAAAGCAGGCATTTTTGCTAGTTTTTGGATCTCCGAAGGGCGTTCATCTCTCAACTTACTTTGCCATGTATATTAACGGCAAAACCCAGGCATTCCACCTTTTGATACAAAATACAAAAAAAAAATTAAGAAAAGGAAGGTATTACTGCTTGGTTAACGAAGCTGCGAGTTTGGCTTTGTATTAACCCACTGCGGATTACTTCAGATTTTGCTCTTATTTGTGTTTTTATTTTTAATTTCTTGAAATTATACAATTAATATATTACATAATTTGTCCACAAATCACGGGTTAGTCTAAATTAGAGAACCGAAGAGAGAAAAAAAATGTTTGTGAAGAATCCATTTACATTTTCTTACGGTTCGATTATTCAAATTTTTTATAGATGTATTATACAAAGTTTTGTAAGCAATTTGGAGAATTTCCCTGTTCCCCCATAGTGAAGTTTGGCGTTTGAGTCAAAGATTAAAAACCAGCATCGGAAATTAACATTTCTGTTAAATGCCAGTCATTTATAAGCCATTTATTAAACCACGACGAAATGATGACTTTTTTTATTTCCGTTTGGCTTTGCACAATCTTTTTGAGGTGAACCCTTACTATTTTTCACTTTACAACCATGAATAAATCTGATGTAAATTACTTATTTCCAGATAAGTATCCAATCCAAATACATGCGTTTGATTATTTCATACAAAGGATGCATTCAAATACAAAAAGAATCCTAGCATATACATTTTACTTTTTATGGAAACAACTCTTTGTTTGTCTTAAACATATATGATTGACCCAAATTCCAAGTTAAACATTACTCTGATTATGTTTATGTTGCATGTACCGTACGTATATATGCAATTCATGCAAAACCTCTGACTCATGTAATGCTACTTATACCCTGCCTGACAAATGTTTGGAAATTTCCAAATTTGTGCAGCTTGAGTCCTCAAAATTGACAAATTACTCAACAAAT
>JAQGBW010000902.1:0-32054 GCA_034698625.1 Julus scanicus | reverse complement strand
CCCCCCCCCCCTCATTCTGAAAATAAAACAATGTGAATTTTAAATAAACATTATTTATTGAATTAATTTACATTTACATATTTATAAAAAAAGTTAAATGAAAGTAGCAATTTAAATATTAGAAAAATTTCCCTATTACCCACAAAAATTTCATTTTTACCCCGGTTCCCCAACCGCTGCTCTATAGGTCTCGTTTAGCCCAATTTTGAATGTTGTGACGCCTGTTTTTTAAAAAAAATTTTGAATGTTTTACCCAATTCAGTCACACTTTCTTCTCTGTTGGAAAGTGTGAATTTAGTGATGCCGAAATGCTGGAAGGTATGACAGATTTTGAGACAAATTATAGGATTTTTAACCGGAAATATACCGGAAAACGTGTGGTTACTCTATAGGTCTCGTTTTGTCACAATATTGAATGTTGTGACGCCTGTTTTTTAACATGTTTTTGAATGTTGTGACCAAGGGGTGGGGGATGGTTCGGTAATGTGACATCACACAATCAAAATTTATTTCAAACCGTAAAAAATATGCGTTAAAATTTTGTGCAATTTTTTTAACATTTGAAATTTTGAATAGCGGTCGGGAAATAAGATTTGGGTCCTGTATAGTGACTTAAAACTTTCTTCCCGATTAAATTATAAAAGAATATAGAATTATTAAAAAAAATAATTGGAGGGGGTGGGGAGTAATCGACGGGTTGTGACATCATTATGGTTAGGGTGTAGAAAAATTTGTGACAAAGGGGAATAATATAAGATAGTGCATGTTTTTCCAACCAGTGTGCCGTAAAGGGTCCATAGGTGTGCCGTGAAGATTCAAAAGTGTGCCGTGAAATATCAACAGGTGTGCCGTGTATAGTTTGTTGGAGGGTCCAATATTTATCTTCCATAAACCCTAATTATAAATAATGTGCCGCGACAGTTTTAGCTCCCTATATTCCCTTTGTGCCGCTGGGGAATTTTAAACTCCATTTTGTGTGCCGTTGTTATTTGAAAATGTCACGACAAATGCGGCCTATCAAAAATGCATCTTTTTTTATGGTATAATTTAAACTTGTCGAATTTCGGTTAATGGGACCGCTTTGTAATAGATGCATTTTTAAACAATTATCCAATCTATATAAGAGTAACCTATAGATTATTTATGTAAGGAGGAAATCACGTGGATAATTTTCATTTAAAATATATTATAGATTTATATAAAAAAATGATCAGGAAAAATCTTTAGTTTTAAAATATTTTGTGTGTGCGTGTAATTTGTGAAAAAAAAAGTTTTTAAAGTTCTATCGCGATTTAAGGATAATATTGGTGCTTGAATAATGAGACCACACACGAAGATTGAAAACAATAACATCATTTATGCAAATTATGAACGCTTAAATATGAAAAAAAGTAATGCTTTATTTGGTGCAAACACTCGTTAAGTGTGTATACACATTTCAGCTTGCTTAAAGACACTGATGCTCAAGTAGTTGTTTACTTGCTCAAGTATGCGTTTTAAGTTTACCTATAAATAGTTTTCATTCGTTTATATATATATGTGAGTTTTCCATGCATTTGCTTAAGTACGCGTTATAAATTTAACTAAATACTTTTGTCTTGCTTAAGTACGATATCAGTTTACCTGCGATTTGTTTTCCGGCTTGCATGCTTGAGAATGGCTTCAGATGTTTTTAGCTAAATACTTTTAAGGCAGTATATAAGTTATAACCTATATATACGTTTAAAGTTAATACCTGTAACTAGTTTTCCGGCTTGCTTGAGGATAGCTTCAGATGCTTAAGTATACTGTATATATTTTAATTTAGCTATATGTATAATTTTCGCTTGCTTAACGTTTTCAGTTTACCTACAGGTATATTAGTTTTCCGGCTTGCTTGAGGATAGACTTATAGATGCTTACTTTTTAAGTTAAGCTAAGTTCTTGTAAGGCTTGCTTAAGAATATCTTCAGTTGCTTAAGTATACGTTTTAAGTTTGCCTAAACAGTTTTCCGGCTTGCTCGAGGATAGCTTTAGTTGCTCAAGTACGTTTTTTTCATTTGCTCAAGTATACATGCGCGTTTAAGTTTGCCTAAATAAGTTTACGACTTAGCACTTGCTATGCTTAAGTACGTGCTTATATGTTTAATTTTCCATGTGCTATATTTGTAGTTGTTTTGGGGTGTTAATACGATTACGACATGTGACGTTATCTCCGTATAATTAATTACCATTTCCGATAGAAATCATTAAGCCGAATGAATCTACTTATTAATTATGCTTTCAAGTAGGCTTTTAATAGTCGACGAAAGGTCAATTGGGGTCAAACCAAGCTCAACAAAAAACAATCTTCAACACATGCACTCGTGCTCACGGAATGGATTTTAATACGAAACATGGATTATAAAGGAAAACACATTTTATATATATGTATGTAAAATGGGCAAAATGGCCCAAATACAGTCATATATACAGTGGAGTCTCACTTATACGAAGCTCACTTATAGGAAACATTTCAGTTATACAATAATGTCTTGTTCTTCCTTGGTGAAAAAAACAATAGAAACTAATAGAGATTTCTATTGATTTCTATTGTTAATTGGACACTTTATTGGTTTTAATTGTTTTCTATGGTTCTTGTATTGACTTCTATTGACTTCTATGAATTAGCTGTATTGACTTAACAATAGAAAAATATAGAAAACAATTGAAACCAATAGAAATTTTCTGTTGATAACAATAGAAATCAATGTTCTAAATAACAATAGAAATCAATAGAAATCTCTAATGTTTTTTTCACCAGGGTTCGGCCAAAGTCCATTTAATCCTGTGTATAATGCATTATTCCCTTATACGATATTCAGTTATACAAAACTTCCACTTATACAAAGGTACTCTTCTTGTGTAAATACTATTCAATTATAAGAAGAGCTTTTTCACATAATGAAAAAGCTTACAAAATACAAAACACATGTTATATAATTTCAGCTAAACGAATAAAAATGTTATCGAAATCGGTTTAAAGCGAAGATGAAATCCATTCCGTGATCACCATCCATGGGCATTCCATTATGCCCTTAATTAACCTTAATTTGATATTTGACGCTTAAAATCGTACCTATAAGGAAAAAGGGGTCAAAGGGCACACGTCCATAAAACGAGCTATTTTTAAGGTTTTAAGTTTCTTATCTTTTTCCATTAAAATTCAAAGTCCGGAGGCTATTTTTGCAATTCGGACAGGAGGATTAATCGGCTATATTCACGATCATCAGCGGCTTCTCTTTAACAACCCGATATTCGCGCGATTTAACCATTTAATAAGGATTAATTATTACGCCGAAAATCACTAGGCCACATCGTGATGGATATATGAACATTAAAAACAAAATCATTTCCACACTTTGTGTTTTTATGGAAGTTTTCAATATGGTGATTTATTTGCTGAATGCCTCAGTAGTCACGAAATGGATTTTTTAGCCTCGTTCTGGTGAATATAATGTTACAAAAATCTAGGATATTATATATGCTAATGAAGTCCAAAATCTACTACAAAGATTCCAAAAAAAACTACAGAAATTTTAGAACTATACTACAAAAGTCTTTAAACTAAGATAAAAGCTACTACATTATTATCTACACGAACCACTACAAAACACCTATTAAATACTACAAAAAGTCCATGAAACACAAGAGAATTGCTACAAAAATACAACAAAAAAACTACTACAAAAGTCTACAAACTAATAAAATTCCACAAACCACTACACAAAATGTATCAAACACGTACTACAGCAAATCTATGCATTATAATACAAAAATACAAAATCAACTACAAAAGTCTACAAACTAATAAAATTCCACTACAAAAAATGTATGCAATACTACAATAAATCTATACAAAAACAACTACAAAATTCCACAAACCACTACAAAAATGTATGAAATACTACAACAAAATGTAATATGAAATACTACAACAAAATGTAATATGAAATACTACAACAAAATGTAATATGAAATACTACAACGAATCTGTCGAATACTAAAAAAAATGTTTTAAACACTACAACAAATCTATACATTAATATAAATTAAAAACAACTACAAAACTATACAAACTACTACAAAACACCTATCATATACTACAACAAATCTATCAAATACTTCAAAAACTTTATATGCGTTAATACAAAAATTTCAAAAACTACTACAAAAATACAAAAAAAAACTACTACAAAAGGTGGCCTTTTGTAGTTAATTATAACAAAGTTATTTCAAGTTATAACAATTACTATAAGTAAATTTAAAAAAAACCTACACAATCACGTTTATGACGTGTTTACATAAAATCTGTATCCGATTCGAAATTCAGCTAGGCTGAAATCTATTTCGTGACTCCAAAAAAGCTGAAAAAACTATTCATGCAGGAAATTTTCATCTTAAGTCCTCCATCTTGAGACCTCCATCTTAGGACCTTCATCTTGATATATCTATAGTTTAGGACCTTTAGTTTAGGACCTTTGGCTTAGGACCCATAAACCTGTGAGGGTAAATGCGTAACACTAGCTTACTTGTTAACGCCATAACTCTTCTTAACATAAGACTAAAAAAAGTCAGTAAAATTAATTAGAAACATGTGTTGTGCGTTGAAACTTAAACGAGCATCCAGTTTATGAAAAATTTGCACAAAAAAAAAAAATGGCAACAAGCAAGAAAACAGGAAAAATGTGCAAAATGAGAGGCCCAACTGACACATGACAACGCGCGCCACAGACGTCCCTAAAAAACAACACCCCCCTTCCATTAAAATATAAAAAGGAGGAATTTAAACTAAATGAATGGACCACCAACGATGGAGAAGAAAAATCTAAAAAAAAGACTTACGTTTTTAAGTTATTGCCATCGAAATGAAGACGGGAAAAGGGTGTGAAAACACAACAAAAAACGCAACGAAATCACGCTGCAAACAAGTGGGATGCGAAGGAAATTCGTTATATTTGGAATGTAACTCAGGACATGATGGTCGGATTTGAACGCGGGTTGTACCAATCGATAGGTCCTTAAGTGTGGAAGTAAAAACTTGCTTACGCCATCACGCTATCTTAAGTAGTTTTTGAGTTATGGAGGTTTGAAGTTTTAGTTCGTTATATCCGGATTTGGGATTTTTGGAATGTAACTCTGGACATGGTTGCCGGATTGGAACGCGGGTTGTACCGATCGATAGGTCCTTAAATTTAGAAGTAAAGACTTGCTTACGCCATCATGCTATCTTAAGTAGTTTTCGAGTTATGGTGGTTTGAAGTTTTAGTTCGTTATATCCGGATTTGGGGATTTTGGAATGTAACTCAGGACATGGTTGTCGGATTGGAACGCGGGTTGTGCCGATCGATAGGTCTTGAAGTGTGGAAGTAAAGACTTGCTTACGCCGTCACGCTATCCTAAGTAGTTTTCGAGTTACGCAGATTTGAAGTTTTAGTTCGTTATATCCGGATTTTGGATTTTTGGAATGTAACTCTAGACAGGTTGTCGGATTGGAACGAGTGTTGTACCGATCGATAGGTCCTTAAGTGTGGAAGTAAACACTCGCTTACGCCATCACGCTATCTTAAGTAGTTTTCGAGTTACAGTGGTTTGAAGTATTAGTTCGTTATATCCGGATTTGGGGATTTTGGAATGTAACTCAGGACATGGTGGTCGGATTGGAACGCGGATTGCGCCAATCGATAGGTCCTCAAGTGTAGAATAATTTCTGTTTCAAGGGCCCCTAAAAACTAAGGGACCTAGGCCCTAAGAGTGTTCCAAAAAAGCATGATTGCCCTTAACTTATAAGCTATATTGACACGCCCACACGATAAAATAGAACGCTCTTTAATTAGAGCGATTATTTAGTAGAACGCTTAAAAAAGAGGTCTTGATTTGTTAGCCAATTATCGAAAAGGTTAAATGGCGTGACTCCGCTAAGTTTTTAATCACGCTTTTATTAGAACCCTCTTTTAGGCGATTTACCCCCCGTGATTTCTGTTGTAATTGGATCCTTGTTGCTTAATTCTGCTGTGATGACGTCAGAGGACGGCGGCCATCTTGGAAATCCACGTTGGGTGATGTGTGTTAGTCACGTGTGTGAGGGGAAAAACCCTTAAAATTTGAGTATTGTTAGAAATTTCATTATGTATACCATCTGTCAAAGGCCATTGTCAACTTTTGTATACATTGGAATAATTTGTATACATTCGATACATCCGGTTTTGATGAGCTTTTAAATCATTTTTATGCTTTTTTTAGTTCCATAAATTTTGCCAAAATTTCATATTTATGTATTTTGTGAATTTTTATGTATTTTCATCGATATAGATAAAATATTAGCCAAAAGGGGATCTTAGCCAAAATTTAAACCGATTTTGCATAAATTTTATCCAAATCGTAACTAATTTTCATGTAGAAACTAATTTCAACTTGGTTGAAATCCATTTCGTGACCACAACACTGTAGCTGTATCTGATAAAATCCATTTCGTGAATCATTTAGCTGTTAATTGTGGTCACGAAATGGATTTCATTCTAACTGAAAACCCATTTTAACCGATTTTCGACTAGATTTCAGCCGTTGAAATCCGTTGACCTCGATATAGCTGTAGGAAACCAATTAGATCACGAAATTGATTTCATTCATGCTGAATACAGATTTTCATCTAGCTTTCAGCCGTTTCAGCTAAGGTTGAAATCTATTCCGTGCTCACAGCTATATACTTGAGTTCAGGATGAAATCCATTTTCTGATTAATTGAGCTATTTAATCTGGTCACGGAATTGATTTAACCCGAATTTTAACAGCATTTTAGCTGATTCAATTCGGTTGAAATCCAGACTGTGACCACAATAACTAGCTGTGTACATATTAGCTGTAGGATGAAATCCATTCCTTGACTAAAATTGCTAACTGTGGTCACGAAATGGATTTCATTCTAGCCGAAAACCGATTTTCAGCCAAGATTTCAGCTGTTTCAACTAAGGTTGAAATCCATACCGTGACCACAGCTACTAAACTACTAGATTAATCCATAACTGTGAAATAAAATCAATTTCTTGACTAAAACTGCTAACTGTGGTCACGAAATGGATTGCATTTTAGCTGAAAACCGATTTTCAACCAGATTTTAGCCGTTTCAACTATAAGGTTGAAATCCATACTGTGCCAACAGCTACTAAACTATACTAGATGTATCTATAGCTACAGGAAGAAATCCATTTTATGATTTAAACTAATAACTGTGGTCACGAAATGGATTTCAGCTGTTTCAACTAAGGTTGAAATCCATACCGTGTCCACAGCTACTATACTATATACTAGATGTATCCAAAGCAGCAGGAAGAAATCCACTCCATGATTTAAACCCCTATCCGAGGTCACGAAATGGATTTCATTTTAGCTGAAAACCGATTTTCAATCCAGATTTTAGCCGTTTCAAATAAGGTTGAAATCCATACCGTGCCTACAGCTATACTAAACTACTAGATGTATCCATAGCTACAGGAAGAAATCCGTTCCATGATTTAAACTATATAACTGTGGTCACGAAATGGATTTCATTTTAGCTGAAAACAGATTTTTAACTGATTTTCAGCCAGATTTTAGCCGTTTCAACTAAGGTTGTAATCCATACCGTGCCCACAGCTACTAAACTACTAGATGTATCCATAGCTACAGGAAGAAATCCGTTCTATGATTTAAACTAATAACCGAGGTCACGAAATGGATTTCATTTTATCTGAAAACAGATTTTAACTGATTTTCAGCCAGATTTTAGCCGTTTCAACTAAGGTTGAAATCCATAAGGTGATCACAGCTACTATATATATATAAGCTATACTATAGATGTATCCATGGCTTCAGGAAGAAATCCATTCCATGATTTAAACTAATATCTGCGGTCACGAAATGGATTTCAGTGTAGCTGAAAATCGATTTTCCACCCGATTTCAGCTGGTTGAAATCCATTCCGTGCCCACGATTTCAATTTGTGTAAAAATGGCTTATTTTTTGATGACAGGCGAACCGCTTCTGCTCGTTTCGCGTTTTGCCCCAAAGCAAGTCGCAAATTTGTGCCAAAAGTTTGGCAATTTTTCAGTTTAAAAAAGTGTTTTTTTCAAAACGTTGACAGATATATTGTTTTTGTGCTTCTCGTGAAATTGGGGGGTTTGAACATGTTTTATTCATGTCGTTCTGTGCCGATGCTCGTAATATAAATGTCACAAAAGTTTGTCCACGTTGATTAGTGAGCGAATATAAGAAATATATTTAGGAAATACAAAGAAATTCAACGAATACTCAACATTTTTAAAGAGGGGGAAAAAGGGATAAAAATATTGAAAAAAACGTGTAATACGTATGTTCAAAAACCATAAACGTATACGCGTGTATTATAGAACAGTGATTGTATAGTTTTGTAAGTATTTTTCGAAAAATTTTACATGTTTTAGGAAATTTTTGTAGTGCATGTATTAAAAAAAATTATAGTCCCTAAGACTTCAAATATGTATAATATAGCTAGAAAATTTCCAATATGGCGTCTTAAAATGTTTAATAATTTTTTTTTGAAGCCTACATTTAATATTTAGGCCGATTGATTTTAAGTTTGAAAATGGTTCATGATTCTGTGTCACGCACATTTATTTTGTTTTTTCTTCTGCATATTTTTACTTTTATTATTTTTTTTATATATCTTCTTGACTGAAAGTTCTATTAGGAGCAATTTCTGCATAAATTAATTTACCAAATATTAAAAAAAGTTGTAATTTTATAAGTTTATTAACTTGTCCTCCAGCACAATGTATCTTAATGATCACAATTAATTCAGTTATGGCTGTTTTATATTTATGATTTAATCAGTTCTGGCCATTTCAGTCAAGATGACTTATTTTCTAACTGTTTCATAATCACGATTAAATCAGTCCTGACCATTTCAGTCTTGACCACTTCAGTCCTGACCACTTCAGTCCTGACCACTTCCATTCTAACCACTTCAGTCCTGACCACTTCACTGTGACTTCAGTCCTGACCACTTCACTGTGACTTCAGTCCTGACCACTTCCATTCTAACCACTTCAGTCCTGACCACTTCACTGTGACTTCAGTCCTGACCACTTCCATTCTATACCACTTCAGTCCTGATCACTTCCATTCTAACCATTTCAGTCCTAACCACTTCCATTCTAACCACTTCAGTCCTTAGCACTTCCATTCTAACCATTTCAGTCCTGACCACTTCACAGTCCTGACCACTTCAGTCCTGACCACTTCAGTCCTGACCACTTCAGTCCTGGCCACTTCAGTCCTGACCCCTTCACTGTGACTTCAGTCCTAACCACTTCAGTCCTGACCACTTCCATTCTAACCATTTCAGTCCTGACCACTTCCATTCTGACCACTTCAGTCCTGGTCATTTCAGTCTTGACCATTTCAGTCTTGAACATTTATATAAGTCTTGACCACTTCAAAATCACGATTAATTCAGTTCCGAACATTTCAGTCATGCTTTTACATGTATTCAACCCATATGTTTTTTTGTTTGTTGTATCAGACGCATGTTTCCGACGGTACGCGCTTCCTTTTCCGGCGTGGTCGCCGATTGCAAGTACGCCGTCCTCATGGACATCGTCCCCGTGGACAACAAGAGATACCGCTACGCTTACCACCGGTCAGCGTGGCTGGTGGCCGGCAAGGCTGACCCACCGGCGCCGTCCAGGCTCTACATGCATCCCGACTCACCCTTCACCGGAGACCAACTCAAGAAACAGGTCGTCTCCTTCGAAAAGGTCAAGCTCACCAACAACGAGATGGACAAACACGGACACGTGAGTCTACTTTAGCAACTTTTTGGACTGAATGCATGGTTAGGATTAGCGCTATGCACGTTTTAGGTTAAAGCCTTGGTTAGGATTAGGGTTCTTCTGGGATGGTTAGGATAGCGTGCAGCAGCGCGTGCGAGAGGATCTCGCGCCGTAGACGTGCACGAGAACGACGCGCGTGAGTTCGAAATATTCAAACAAGAAAAGAACAAAACCATCACGCTGTATATATGCATGGTTAAGATTAGTGCTCTATACACGGTTAATTTTAGGTTAAGACCTTGGATGGGATAGCGTGCAGCGCGTGCGAGAGGATCTCGCGCTACAGACGTTGCACGAGAACGATGCGCGTGAGTTCGAAATATTCAAACAGAAAAAAAGAACATACAAAAGAATGGAACGTTTTCGTTGTTCTATAGAACTCTGCCTGGCCTCCATATTGGAAATTTTTGTAAATTTGGTTGCTTTTTCAGCTGTTTTCAGCGAAGAAATGATGCATTTTTAGGACTTTCAATCACACACACGCGTTCATACGTGCCCGTATGTAATATTCACATTTTTTTGGACTGTTTGCATGGTTAAAATTAGCGCTGTAGACACGTTTTAGGTTAAGGTTTGGATTAGAGTTCTTCTGGGATGGTTAGGATAGCGTGCAGCGCGTGCGAGAGGATGATGATCTCGCGCTGTATACGTAGACGTTGCACGAGAACGATGCGCGTGAGTTGGAAATATTCAAACAGAAAAAAAGAACATACAAAAGAATGGAACGTTTTCGTTGTTCTATAGAACGCGGCCTGGCCTCCATATTGGAATTTTTTTTTGCAAATTTGGCTGCTGTGTTTTTTTAAGCGAAGAAAACTAGAAAAGATGAATTTTTCCGACATTGTTTCACCGTTTTGAAGGGCAAAACAAAAGAGCTAAACATCGGCAGCAATCGCTCGTCGTGTTATTTTAGCGGTGGGGGAGGGAAAAAGGAGCTTGAAGTTTAACCGAGTGTGGAATTCGAGGAGCAGTTTTGCCAGCGCGAATCAATGGCGTAATTTGTAAGCTAAACAAACTTTTCTTTTATCGTTTTTACTCGACTCGTTCTCCCTCTCTCGGATTATCTGCCCCGTCAATTGTCTGTTTGTGCCTTATGCTGCTGCTTTTTCACCCTCCTGTTTTTGTGACCGATTGGATGGGTAGGGTTGAAACTGCGTTTGGGTCGCTCGCGGAGTCGTTTTTAAACCCATCTTCCCATTCATAGTTCGGTGTCTTTTTCTCCCCATCCCCCCCCTCCTTCTTTTTTATTCTCGTTATTCATCATCCTCTTCTTCTTCTCCCCCCCCCCCCCCTTCAAATAGATATCTCGCCGCCTCCCGAATGCATGTATGCGTAAGGACATGCAGAAATTGAATTGAAGTGGCCTACTCAAAACCTCGTCAAATCGAGCGCAAGTTTTTCCACCTCCTTTTTTGAAAGATTGAAGAAGAAAGAAAGAATGGGAAAAAAGGGGTTATAGTGTCAAAAGGGGAGGCGAAAACCCTTCAATTAAAGACATTGTTGTGGCCGAAATGTGCGAACATGGCCGCCCTTAAACCTGGCCGGTGGTCGTCCTACTCAAAACCTCCTCCTTCTCCCCCTCTCTAAAGAAATACGTTTTCAAAAACCTTTCAACCCCCGGGTTTCGGTTAAGGTGTTTGGACATTTTTCATCGATGACTGATTATATTTTACCCCGTCATTTTTTTTTTTTATATTTGGACACTCTTGCAGGTTGCTTCCTTCCCTTCATTGGGATTTAAAAACCGACGAAGGGGCTCAAATGACAAGACACTCGAAACTAATTCGGTCACTATCTAAGTCTCATTTCTACACCGTTTTTATATCACCCTCTCCCCCTTCAATTTCATGAATTTCTGATATGTAACAACGAGGTTTTGTGCGTGTGAAGTTGTACCGAAATGTCCACTTTATGTCGCCATTGAATGGGGTTCAGTTATGCTGTTAGTTTAACCCTTGACTCGGTGGAAATGTGATAATTTACAGGAATTTGATTCCATAATTCATGAAACTTCTACAAAATTTTTTATCAATTCATCATTAAACTTGTCCTATAGTTCCACTGTTAATGTTAACTTATTTAGTTGTGTTTAAATTTTAAGTGCTTTGTGCTAATAATTTTTGTTTTTTCGTTGTTTCAGATTGTCCTAAATTCGATGCATCGCTACCAACCCAGGATTCATTTGGTAAAACTGAGTGATGGTCAGTGTTCTTCGCTGGGCGGAGGACCAATCACGGACCTGCACAATGAAAAATACAGAAGCTACGTGTTTCCGGAAACTGTCTTCACCGCAGTCACGGCCTATCAGAACCAACTGGTGAGTACAAACAATCTGAATGTATTTATTTATTTAATTTATATATATATAATTTTTATAGTATACCTTACTGTCACTGCTGAAATTTCTCAAATAATACACATATATCTGATACTGAGTATATAATCCTAAATGTCACGACTATATAGTATTCATGTGGTCATTCATGTAAAAATAGTTCACTCGTGGCCGAAACCGGATATGGCCAATTTGGGGACTGTTCCAAAGTTTGAGTTTCTGGGATTTTTATCTTGATTTATTTCTGAGGAATCTGTATTGAGCGAAGTTTTTTCTAAACATGCATGTAATGTTTTTTTATACACAAGTCTTCTTTTTTCTACAAAGTCATGTTTTGTATACACAAATTTCAGGCATACGCTTGGGACAGGTGAAAAATATGTTTTAGACAGGTTCAGTTGTATACACGGGACCGGAACATTTTATGCTTATAGAGAGGTTATTCTTTTGCACAGGGATGCATTTAGACAGGTTCTATAGGTTGAATCTATCATCTATGTGACCTGGTTAGTTTCAGGTCCTATTGAACATTTTTGTGTTAAAAAAACCACCAAAAACTGTCTACATTTTACACATTTTATAGTCTGGTTGTATATTATATATGTGTGTGGCGCTGTTTTGAGTTCGTGGGATTGATTAGTTAATTTAGGTTTTACCCCCCTTCCTCTTTTGTTAAGTGTGTTGTGGGGGGTTGGAGAGTAACGCTAGAAGCCCCTCGAAGTGTCTGCGTGTGGCGTGGGGGTTAAGCACACGTGATGGCGTCATGTGTGGCGGCTCTCGGCTTCCGCTATCGGGGAAATTCCATCTAAAGTGGTTTAAAAGCTCCTCTCCTTACACCCTCAATTAGCCCACTGCCGACGGCCATCTTGCTTTTTATTTTTTATCTCTCTCTCACTATATACTATAGTATAAAAAAGCGAGTGTTGTTAGTTGCGTGGCTTAACACTTACCAGAATGTGTAACTGACTCAAGTTGACCACCGTCGGTGTTAAATATTAAGTGACTCTTATCCCCCCCCCCCTCCCTTCTCAATGCATGAGAGGGGTTTCTTTTTTAGGCGTTTTTTTAACGTGATATTATGTAAGCCCTCCTTTTTCGCAAATCAGTAAGACACGCACACACTAAAAAAAAATCAGTTTTTTCAATCTTTTTTTAACCGTTAAGGTACACCAGAAGTTTTACTTGATATTTTTGTAGATAGTTTTGTGGCATACACGAAATAAGAAACCCACATTGTGAAGGAATATTGCATGGTTTGAAAAAACGTGTAGAAAAATGTGTAAAACTAAAATTGTGCGGATGGAAAAACTATATAGTGTCTTGAACAAAGAAAAAAAAGTGTAAAAAATAAAATTAATGTTTGTAGAATTAAATGAGTAGGGCAAAAATATACACGAACCATTTGTAGAAAATAACAAAAGTTATGTGTGGAAAAAATACGTAATACGTAGGAGAATGATGTAGAAGAAATGTAAAAGTTATGTAGAAAAAATGTAACAAAACATATACGTAGAAAAAGACTAAAACTTGTGTTGAAAAACAAAACGTATAACATTGGTGGAATAAATTATAAAATAAGTAGAAAAACATCAATATATGTAGAAAAGAACATAACACAAATTTAGACGAAAGAAAAAAATTAGAAGTATGTAGAAAAAAACATTAAACGTGTAGAAGAAAATAAAAATATATATGTAGAAGGAACCAAGTTATGTATAAAATGAAAACATTTGTAAAAAAAAGCATTTCTAGAAAAACAAAACATAAAACATTAGTGGAATAAATTATAAAACATGTAGAAAAACACCAATATATGTTGAAAAGAACATAGAACAAATTTAGATGAAAGAAAAACATAAAACGTAGGTAGAAAAAAACATTAAACGTGTAGAAGAAAACAAGTTGTTATATATGTATGTATAAAAAAAGAAAACATTTGTAGAAAAAAAAAAAAAACATTGGTGGAATAAATTATAAAACATGTAGAAAAACACCAATGTATATAGAAAAGAACATAAAACAAATTTAGAAGAAAGAAAAACATAAAACATAGAAATAGCGTAATAACATGTCGAAGAAAACATGTATGGACCATATATATTTAACTAATGTTGGGCCACTTATGTATTTATATACTTATATGGCAAATCCATCATCCATCAATTTAACACGTACTGTAATTTTTCCATCCCGGGATTAGAACGCGTCCACTAATTACATGTCTTAATGTATAGTATAAAATAATTACTTTTGAGTAAGTTATAACCAACACCCACACAAAGCCCTGTTTTCCAACTAAATCTCGCAGATTCTCGAGAAAATACACGAGGAATTTTGTTTTTATTCTCGTCGAACGTCACGTGATTTATTTTCCAGTTTCCGTATATTTGTATATTTATAAATTAAAAAAAAAAAACTTCCGAATAAAAACATATTTACGACGGTGGTCGAAAAAAGCAACCCTAGTTTATTCGCATTTGAAGCAATTACGAGTCGTGTATGTTTTCTGTAAAAATGGCCGCTTTTATCATATTGTTTCGCCGCCATTTTGACACTGACGAGGACCGGTTTTTTTTTTTTTTTGGTTTTGGGGGATTTTTTTTTTTTTTTTTACCCCCTCGCTTAAGTCGGCAGCCGCGTCGAGTGACTTTTAAGCTCGCTTCATATACTCAAGTCTTATCATTTTGATTTTGACGGCTGATTCAACTGGATTTTTTTTCACTTTTATATACTTGTATTTATTTACCTCAGGTGTTTAGGGGTTTTTGGAAGTGACTCAGTGGCCAGTACAAGTGGGAGTGGCTTAGTGGCAGTGGGAGTGGTTTGGTAGCAGTGGTTCAGTGACAGTTGTGTGGCTTACAACGGTTGCTCAAATCGCACGAGCTTGAGACTGACCTCCGTCTCAAGTCCACAGCTGGGCAGCAAAATGGCCCAAGACGATCTCAAGACTGTGACACGACAGCCTGATAGGAGATTCGAGCTTGAGTTTGAGCTTGAGATGAAGCTTAGAAGAGGCCAAGCTTGAGCTGCGTTTTGTTGAACGGCCAAATATGAGACTCGAGCTTGAGTTTAAACTTGAGATGAAGCTTAGGAGAGGCCAAGCTTGAGCTGCGTTTTGTTGAACGGCCAAATATGAGACTGGAGCTTGAGTTTAAGCTTGAGATGAAGCTTAAAAGAGGCCAAGCTTGAGCTGCATTTTGTTGAACGGCCAAATATAAGACTCGAGCTTGAGTTTAAGCTTGAGATGAAGCTTTGAAGAGGCCAAGCTTGAGCTGCGTTTTGTAGAACAGCTGTGGTATGCATCTGAGACTTGACTCAGCTCGGTCTCAAGCTCGTGCGATTTGAAAAACTTTGGTATGTGGGTGAGACTCAAGCTTGAGTTTAATCTTGAGATGAAGCTTAGAAGAGGCCAAACTTGAGTTTGGTGAGCAACTGTGGTTCGCGCTTTGGTGTGGCTTACCTCCGTGTACCACAGTGGCTCAAATCACATGAGCTTGAGACCAGTCTGAGTCTCAGGTCCGACATTATTACTACAGCTGCACACAAAAATTGCCAAGCCGAACTTAAGACAGCCAAATGTGAGGCTAAGTAAGGCCCGTATACCACAGTTGCTCATTAAACTACAGCTCAAGCTTGGCCTCTTCTATAAGCTGCATATCAAGCTTAAACTCAAGTTTGAGACTCACAATTGGCTCTTTTGTCACAGTCTTGAGCTCGTCTTGGCAATTTTTCTGCGCAGCTGTGACTTGAGACGCAGCTCGGTCTCAAGTTCATTCGATTTGGACAAGTACGGTACGGGGGTGAGACTCAAGCTTGAGTCTAGGCTTGCACAATGTCTCATTCCTCTTGCGTTCCATTCTTACCACCCCCCCCTCCCTCCCCTCCTCTCCCTTACTCAAGTATGCATTTGGGAGCATGGTATATCGAAACAAAAAGTATCGATATCATAATATCCGAGTAGCATCTCAACATCCCCTGTACGTGTCCTGGTATGTTTTCTCTACAAATGGCCGCCATTTTTGACAGTGACGAGTACCGGTTATCCCCCTTTTACCCCCCTCCCCTCACCCCCTTTTACCCCCCTCCCTTTTATCGTATCGCTTAAGTCAGCAGCCGTCAAGTGACTTAAGCCATGCTCGGGCTACTCGTCGTCTTATCATCTCGATTTTGACGTCTGATGAGGTGCTTTTTTACTTTGTGAAGAGGAGGGGATGAAGAAGAAGGGGGAGGGGGAGAATCGCCGCCATCTTTGAGGGGGGCGCTTCTTTCGCACCTGTTGTTGTTATTATCGCCATCATCGTTGATCTGGGATAATGTAAAGCGACTAAAGCTATTTTCAAAATACGATATTATGGAAGCTGACAAATGATGAGGAATGTTAAGAAACTTACCCTCACAAAAAATGAGGGTTAAATCATCCCTACCATCTTCTTTTTTTTTAAAGGGGGGTTTTGATCGATACATGTATTTATAAAATGAATGGTTTGAGGGGTGAATATGGTGAAATTTGGACCCGAAAAACACCTCCATGCATGGGTTTATTTTGTTGGAGTGGTTAAGGTCCTTAGAAAAGGAAGATTTTGACAGGTGGATGAATGTTGATGGGCATTTTCCGATTAACGAATTAATCACTATTAATCCGAGTGGATTAATCGCGTTTGTAATGTTGCGCATGATGACTATTTCACGCTGCTAATCGTGCATGGTTAGTCCGTTAGATTTGGATTGATTAGGATATAATCTGGATTAATAGGCGTGATTGGAGCTTTAAAACGTAGCCAATTAGGTTGAAATCTGTTCCGTGACCACGGTGCAGCATTCCAGTCGATTTGGATAAATTTGTCACCAAAAGGATCAGCAATGCAATTTGGTTTTCAACTAGGTTGAAATCAATTTCGTGACCACAGCTGAAAACTAAAACAGTCGATAGTCCTGTATACATATACAACGTTCCATCTCTAGTCATTTAGGTTAAAATCCATTTCGTGACTGCAGCTGATAACTACATAGATTTGGATATATGGCCACACTCAATCGTTAGCTAATTAGCTTAAAATCCATTTCGTGACCACGGTGCAACATTGCACATTTCATCCTTTTTGGATACAAGTTTTTACCAATAAGATAATAAATTCAAATTGGTGTTCAACTTCAATGCCTTTAGCCAAATAGGTTAAAATCTATTCCACGACTTCAGCTAATTCACTCTTTTATCTGTAGCTAATTAGGTTGAAATCCATTTCGTGACCACAGCTGAAAACTAAAACAGTCGATTGTCCTGTATACGTTAATTCCATCTCTAACCATTTAGGTTAAAATCCATTTCGTGACTGCAGCTGATAACTACATAGCTACTCTTTATAGTCACTCTTTATTTTTAGCTAACTAGGTTGAAATTCATTATGTGACCACGGTGCAACATTTAATGCACATTTCATCCGATTTGGATTAATTTGTTATCAATAAAATCATCTGTGCTTAATTCGTTTAAAATCCATTTCGTGACCACAGTGCAACATTTCATCCGATTTTGATACGATTTTTTACCAATAAGATGATTAATTTAATTTGGTGTTCAACTTCAATGCCTTTAGCCAAATAGTTCGAAATCTAATTCCATGACTACAGCTGATTCACTCTTTTATCTGTAGCTAATTAGTTTGAAATCCATTTCGTGACCGCATGCAGTAAGCATCGATATATAAACTGAAAGTAGGAAACAATGTGTTTAACGAGTGATTTCAGTAGGGGGTGAAAAACAATGTAAGAAACAAATAAACAAACGTTGAAGAACACACGCACGCGCTTTTAAGAATGCAACAATTAAAGGGATTTTAATTCATTTTGTGATTATTTTCGTTTCATTTGTGAATTTCCGTCGGCCCTTTTAAACTTTTCACGCCGCTAATCTCGCTTTCTTTGCCGACCTTCGCACTCGCTGTTTTTTATAATTTAATAAACTCGTAATTCGTGTCTTTTGCCCGCGACAAACGATTTTTCACGCAGCTACTTTTTACGATTAATTCATTTACGAGCGAATTTAACACGAACTAAACGCCAAATTAGGACCTTTTTTTAAATGTTTTAATTGTTGAATTTGTAAAAAACATTGAAAATGTCGCGCTTTTTGTAATAACGATACTTATGGCTTTGAAAATAAGTTTTAATAAATACAAAGATGTGTTTGTCGTTGATTAAAAAGTGGAGTTTGTAGGGGTGTGGGCACGAAATGGATTTCATGTAACGGCTGAAATCTATTTCAACCAAAAGTTGACAAAATCAACACTAAAATATATATAGTTGTGGGCACGAAATGGATTTCATTTAATAGTTAAACCCGATTTGTCTATTTTATTGTTAAGTAAAAAGTGAAATTTGTAGTGTTGTGGGCACGGATTGGATTTCATCCATCAGTTGAAATCAATTTCAACCTCAAAATCAACAACTCACAAAAAAAAAAATCAAAACTAAAATATTTAGTTGTGATCAAGGAATGGATTTCATTCAATAGCTAAACTCGAATTCAACCTAAAGTTGGCAAAATCTAAACTAAAATATTTAGTCGTGATCAAAGAATGGATTTCATCCTATAGTTAAACTCGATTTGTTTATTTTATTGTTAATTAAAAAGTGGAGTTTATAGTGTTGTGGGCACAGAATGGATTTCATCCAACAGTTGAAATCCATTTCAGCCTAAAGTTGATAAATTCAAAACTAAAATATATAGTTGTGGTCAAAGAATGGATTTCATCCAATAGCTGAAATCTAGTTCAACCTAAAGTTGGCAAAATCTAAAGTAAAATATTTAGTCGTGGGCACGAAATGGATTTCAATAGCTAAATTCGATTTGTCTATTTTATTGTTGATTAAAAAGTGCAATTTGTAGTGTTGTGGGCACGGAATGGATTTCATCCAACAATTGAAATCTATTTCAACCTAAAGTTGACAAAATCAACGCTAAGATATATAAATGTGGTCAAAAAATTGATTTCATTCAACAGCCATTACTCAATTTCATGAAAAATCGATAATAGTTGTTACTTTTTATCTTTTAGCCAATTTGGTTGAAATTCATTTCGTGACCGCAATTAAATTAGTGTTGTTTTTATTTAGTCAACGTTTGGTTGAAATCCATTTTTTGACCACAATTATATTATTTATTTTGTTTTGATTTTTTGTCCACTTTAGGTTGAAACCGATTTTAGCAGTTGGATGAAATCCATTCCGTGACCACAATTACATATTTTAAGAGTTTTGATTTTTAACATTACAAAATGTGGAGTTTTAGCATTTTGTTATTTTGAGTTTTATTACTACTGAAATAACGATTGATGAATGATAAGAAGGTTAAATTAAACGTTTATTCCGAAAACTTGAATTTTCCCTTAATATTTTTATTTCGTTTTTTATATTATTTTTTTGAATTATGTTTGGAGTAATTTTTAGAACAAGTTGACATTTTTATTATTTTATGAGAATTGCTCTCGTGTGACGAAAACGATAAAGATGATTGTCTTTTTTTTTTTTTTTTTTTTTTAAATGAATAATGTTCCCGTTGAATTCAGCTTCTGACATCAACAACAATTCTACACGTCTTGACCACTGAATTTTTAGCATGTTTTCCACATTATTATTATTTTATGTTGTTCGGAAACCTAGAATCTGCGCTTTTAATCTTCGTTCGTTTATTTCAAGTTTTCAGTTTTTTTTTCTATCTTATTAATCGGAATTTTACGTCGTGTGAATAATTTCAAACATGTAGTACGACACGTGTTAATAACGTGTTTTTTTTTTTTTGTTTTACAGATAACAAAACTGAAAATAGACAGCAATCCTTTCGCCAAAGGATTTAGGGATTCTTCGAGACTCACAGAATTTGAAAGGTAATTTGGTGTTTTTTTTGTTTGTTTTTTATTAAAAAAAAAATTAGCTAAATTAATTGGTGAAATTTAAGCTAAATTTGATTTCGTATAATGTGACGTAAATTATCAGAAAAGTGTTTACTTAAAAATGAACAGTTTGTGAGTAATTTAGTAGTGATGAGTACTGGGACTGGAAGTATTTTGTTAGCACTTTGAGTACATCAATGGTACTGGTACTGGTTTATCAGTGGTGTAGTAGTAGTGGAAGTGGTTTGGTACTTGTACTGGGACTGGGTCCCAATTAATTTTTAAATAGCTTAGCAGTTGTAGCAGCATTTTGTTATAGTACTTTAAGTACATCAGTGGTACTAGAACTGGTTTATCAATAACTTAGGAGTAGTGGAATTGGTTTGGTACTTGTACTGGCTCCCAAGTAATTTTTCAGTAGCTTAGTAGTTGTAGCAGCATTTTGTTATTACTATGAGTACATCAGTGGTACTGGTTTATCAATGGCTTAGGAGCAGTGGAATTGGTTTGGTACTTGTACTGGGTCCAAAGTAATTTTTAAGTAGCTTAAAGTAGTTGTATGTGGTAGTATTTTGTTATTAATATGAGTACATCAGTGGTACTGGTACTGATTTATCAGTGGTTTAGTAGTAGTGGAAGTGGTTTGGTACTTGTATTGGGTCCCAAGTAATTTTTCAGTAGCTTAGTAGTTGTAGCAGCATTTTGTAGTACTTTGAGTGTATGAGTGGTACTGGTTTATCAATGGCTTAGGAGCAGTTTAATTGGTTTGGTACTTGTAGCTTAGTAGTTGTAGCAGCATTTTGTTATAGTACTTTGAGTAAATCAGTGGTACTGGTACTGGGTCCAAAGTAATTTTTAAGTAGCTTAGTAGTTGTAGCAGCATTTTGTTAGTACTTTGAGAGTACATAAGCGGTACTGGTATTTGTGTTGCATTAGTTTACGAACCAAAAATGAGCACCCAGTACCAAACGAACAAAGTGTAGGCGTAGATAGTGCAGTGGAGTGGCGCCACCTGGCACACGTACTTTCCCCACCCTATTTGAATATCCTCCTCGTCCGCCATTTTTGAAATTTTTTATTTGGAGTTATGTTTTTGTGCGTGCGTGTGGTTTGATTGTGCGCAAAATTAGAGGGAGTTAAAAGATAATAAGAGCGGCGCCGCCTCTCAGAAACCGCTTTAACGATTCGGAGGCACGAAAATAATATTGTTATTGCACGGCATTTGAACAGCTAGAGGGGGGCTCCCCTCACTCCCCCCCACCCACCCCCTCTAAGGACCCACCGGGAAGAGAAGCAATATCAGATTATTAATATCACTAGACGTAAACAGATAAACACGATTTGATCCAGGGGAGGAAAAAGAAAACAAAAATCTCGCCTCCTCCTCCTCCCTGAAAGGGGAAGAAGGAAAGAGGGTTGTTTTCTCATCCTTAAAAACCTTCATCGTCACGTTTAGAGGCTAGGTAGCCTGTTGCTTGAAAATGTATTTGTATGGGCTGATTGTATGGAGTGTTGGAAGTCCTTGATCCGAAGGCTTTGGAATGGTAGCTTAGAGGCTAGGTAATCACTTATTTAAGGCTTGATAGACACTTAAGAGGCTAGGTAACCGCTTAATTGAAGATTTGTGGATGAGAAGTAGATGTATAGAGGCTAGGTAACCACTTGCTCAAAGATGGGTGGATGGGAATCAGACGGTTAGAGGCTAGGTAACCGCTTAATCAAATATTTGTGAATGAGAAGTAGATGTTTAGAGGCTAGGTAAACACTTCTTGAAGATTTGTGAATGGAAATGATCCACTTGGAGGCTAGGTGACCACTTATTTAAGGCTTGCTAGACATTTGGAGGCTAGGCAATCCCTTGTTTGAAAATTTGTGGATGGGTAGGATACACTTGGAGGCTAGGTAACCACCTTAGTACTCAAAGTTGTGTGGATGGGAATCAGACGTTTAGAGGCTAGGTAATCCCTTGCTTGAAGATGTGTGGATGGGAATTATATGTCTAGAGGCTAGGTTAAAAATTTCTTAAAGATTTGTGAATGGGAATGATACACTTGGAGGCTAGGTAACCACTAAGGCTTGCTAGAAACTTGGAGGATAGGTAATCCCTTGCTTGAAGATTTGTGGATGAGAAGTAGATGTTTAGAGGCTAGGTAACTTCTTACTCAAAGCTTTGTGGATGGGAATCAGATGGTTACAGGCTAGGTAACCACTTACTCAAAGGTTTGTGGATTGGAGTCAGACGTTTAGTCCCTTGCTTGATGAGAATTAGACGTTTAGAGGCTAAGTAACCACTTATTCGAAGCTTATTAGACCAGGTAAACCTTTTGGACTTCAGTTAACGCCATGCTAAACTCTAATGCACCGCCAGAGGGGGCTGTAAACCTATACATGGCCCCTGCAGACTTAAGGGCCTTTACCTCTTCCCACCTACTTTAGTGACCAAATGAAGGCCTTCCTCCAGAACCAGGAGGTCCCAATCCCAAATGACTCTTTTCACAAACTATTGCTTATTTCTATTGTGATTAACCCATGTTCTTCTTCCTCCTACAGGGAAACGATGGAAAGCCTCCTAGCGGAGCAGGCCCATGGCCCTTCGCCGCTCTCAATGCTGGGCTGTCTAGATGGAGCCTCTCAGGAGCTTCTATTCAGGGGCGCCGGCGTTCCTCCGGCGGCCATGTTCTTCAAAGGTCCTTCGCCCACTTCATCTTCCCCATTCGGACCTTCGGACTATTTGTCTTCATCGTCTCCATCCTTGTCATCGGCCCATTCGTCCTGCCTGCCCCAGATCTACTCCCTGTGCAACAGAAGGGGGAGCCCTTCTTTCCTGCCCTTACCGGCCCATCTGTGGAGCCAGTGGAGCGCCCTGTACGGTGGCCTAGGGGGCGCCTTGCCCTTACAGGTGGCGTCACCATCGGCAAGCGGAAGTGCTGCTGCTGCTGCCGCCACTAGGACCATGTTGCAACACCATGCCGCCAGCGCCCTCCAGCAACAGCAGCCCCATCCGGCCGCCGGAGGCCTCCGATATTCGCCTTACGCTTACCCCCGCCAGGGGTCGCCTGCTGATTCGCTGCCCGACTCCCCCAGATAAAACGAAGGGGTTTTACCCTGGTTTCCTCCCGGTGGATAAGAGTGTTGAGCTCGTGGTGATGTGTGGTGACTATATATGAACACCTTCGGTTTTGACGCGGTGACTTTACGAACACCGCGTCCCGAAGCGATTGCGGCGCTGGAGAACGTGTGATTACTTTGGGAGAAAATCTCGTCAAAATGTGAGGAGGAGGAGTTGTGTGGTGCCTGTGATGAGTTTTGGAACATTGTCAAAGGGATTTTTTCAAACACCTGTGTGTGTGTGTGATGCTTTTGGTGACTTTAGGAACATTACCAATCCTAGTTACGGAACACGCGTGTTTGCGGTGGACCGGTGGTGACTTAAATCACATGTCTAAAAACAGTTACTATTCGGGTTGAAATAGTGAGTGATGACTTTGATGCTGTGAAATCCAAGATGGCTGCCTGCAATCTGGAAAATGCACGAAATTTGGAACTTTTTTGTCACGTTACGTGATGCCTTTGACCATGGTCACAATCTTTCAACTTTTTATTTATTCCTTCCTGGTGATTTTATTTATGAAATTTGTTGTCTTTGCTATGTAACAAGGAGTTGTTCTAAAACAATTCCAATGTAATTATGTAAATAATAATGATAATAATAATTTAGAATGATAATATTAAGTTCCGTTGTTTATTTCTCTGTCAGCATGTGCTAACGCAGTTTTAAGATCAGGGTTCTAGCGCCACCATGCGACCAATTATGTTAACACAGTGTCGCCTGAATTGCCTGGCTCGGCCGTGTTTCTCAATACGGCCGCTGTTACGTAATGGACCCATTGCGCTAGTGATCGGATGCCAGGTGGCGCTGCAAGCCTGCTTTAGATCGACCGTTATCATTTTGGAACAAAATGGCCGCTGGAAAGGATGTGAAAGGTAAGCGTTGTTGATAATAATTAGCAGTACATAATTAGCGCTAGGCCTACTTTACAATGTAATTATGTAAATAATAATGATGGTAATAACAATTTAGAATGATATTATTGATTTTTTGTTTATTTGTTGATTGGCATGTTCAGACGTGTTTGTTTAATGTCACGGTTCCAGCGCCACCATGCGGCCAATCGTGTTAACACAGAATCGTCTGAAATGTCTGGTTTCTCAATACGGCCGCTGTGACGTTGTGGGCCCATGGCGCTGGAGATCGGATGCCAGGTGGCGCTGCAAGCCTGTTTTAGATCGAACGTGATCATTTTGGAACAAAATGGCCGCTGGAGAGGATTTGAGAGGTAAAAGCGTTGTTGACAATAATTAGCCTTAGGCCTAATTTACAATGTAATTATGTAAATAATAATAATGAAAATAACAATTTAAAATGATAATATTGAATTCTGTTGTTTATTTGTTGATTGGCATGTTCAGACGTGTTTTTAATGTCAGGGTTCCAGCGCCACCATGCGGCCAATTGCGTTAAGGCAGAATCGTCTGAAATGCCATGTTTCTCAATACGGCCGCTGTGACGTTGTGGGCCCATGGCGCTGCAAGCCTGTTTTAGATCGAACGTGATCATTATGGAACAAGATGGCCGCGGGAGAGGATGTCCTAGGTAAGCGATTAGCATTGCGTAATTAGTGTTAGGCCTACTTTTGTGTTCGATATTTTCACTTTGAAATCTTAGATTTTAAATTAGTTTTACTGTTTTTGTGTTTTTTGAAGAACACTAATCGATAAATTGTTTGTTAAATGTCTTATTGATAGGATAATTAATGGAATTTAATGAAAAAAAAACACAAAAAATCCCGATGCACATAACCCTTGTCCAGACAATGTCGGGTCAAGGTCCAATATTTGGAATGTTTTTCAAATACGCAATTTTTAAGTTGAACTAGTTTCCTGAATATTAAATAGACTAAATAGTCTAAGAAATAACAAAGTTCAAGAACAATCTAGGCTTTCAAATAATGATTTTCAGGAAATTAACTCAAGTTTTCCGAGTTAAGGCTAGTTTTCGAGAACATTCTAGAACATACTAGCTCAAAATGGATTTTAAAGAAAATAATTTGTTTCCTACTTTGAGGCTAGGATTTTTATTAAACTTCTAATATTACCTTATAAGGTATAAGAGCAATATAAAAAAAAATTCTTTTACAAAATATTTCCCCGTTTTTTCATAACTCCGTGAAGGCCAATAGGCATAATGTGCCATTCTTCGTCTTATTCTGTTAGAGCCTATGATCGTTATGTGCCATTCTCCGTCTTACTCTATGGGATCATTAAAGTTGGAGTCTAAAATGTGCCATTCTTTGCCATTCTCCATGAGAGCCAATAGATGTGCCATTCTGTCTTATTCTTTGAAGAGCCAATGGTCGTTATGTGCCATTCTTCTCAAAGCTTTATAAAAACCCAATGAGCGTGATGTGCCATTCTCCGTCTTACTATAAAGGACCATTGAAGTTTTAATTTAATGTACCATTCTTTGCATATCTACATGAGGGCCAATAGACATAATGTGACATTCTACGTGTTATTCTGTTAGACCCTATGATCGTTATGTGCCATTCTCCTTCTTACTCTATGTAACCGTGAAACTTTTAGTCCAATATGCCATTCTTCGCATAACTCCAAAGGCATAATGTGCCATTCTCCGTCTTACTACAAGGGATTTAAGTATGGGCATTTTTTGCTGATGGGTTTGACTGTAGGGCCCTATGTCACGTGTAAAAGTTTAACACGTAATAAGGCCCTAATGTGGAACAGCGTTAAGTGAAACAAGGGCCTCTACATATAGAAAGTGGAAAATACGGAGTTTCAAACATGTGGAAAATATGGTGTTTTTCGGTTATTTGGACCCCCAGCACAATATGTCACGTGAAACCTGCGTAAAGCGGACACCCTAATAGGGCCGTATTTCACCAGAGGTTATTAATGGCCGCTCATGCAGACGTTATAAGGGATCAATACCTCTGAAGAAATGTTGTCATCCCTCTGAAAACACAAAAAACACATAAAAACACAAAAGAAAAAGAAAGGATAAATAACGATGTTATTTATATATATGTGGCTAACAAAATATCTTGTTTTTTTTCACGATTTTTACCGCAATTTAAGAAAAAGGTTTTTCTGGTTTTTTTATACTGAAATTCTTTAACCACCATATATATACACGAAGGTAATTAAGCCATTGTTGAAAATTGCCACCAGGGGCAGCACTGCTCAAAAACATCATTGGAATTCCAATGTACATTCCAACACATTCTTACATGTGATTTTTTGTTTGTTTTCTTGCGGTGTTTATTACATTATGGTAATCTGGGATGTGATAATTTTATTGTGAAACTTTGGACATTTTGGGCTAAGAATTTTGGAATGGACTATTTTGGAATTAAATTTTAAAATTACCGGAATAATCGTACTTTTACTGCGAACAAAAAAATGTGTACTCTAAAATCTAAAGCCTGATTCACACTAAGCTAGTAATTTAGTCAAGTGGCAAGTATTTTAGTAACTAAACGTGTGTGAACAGATAAATTTATCTGTTCACACTTATCAGTTTACTAAAATACTTGCCACTTGACTAAATTACTAGCTTAGTGTGAATCAGGCTTTAGGGCAACTCAATGTTGAAGTAGGGTGTCGGTACTTTGTGAGTTGCCCCTGTTTGTTAACTGACCAGGGTCAGTTAAATAACCTTTCCCCCCCCCCCCCTAAAACGTGTTTTCCCGGGTGGACCAACCCGGGCCTGGTCCGCCATCTTGTTTATTTTTCTCTTTGTTGGTCATTCAGACTATGATTTTTGTACCAACCACACACCAAATAAAAAATCGAGTAAGTTACCAAAAATATGTTTGCTTTTTGGCATTTTTCTGGTCCTAGGCCCTACCCAGAACCAACATTTGGGAGAGTGGGGATAAATTTGAGTCAGAAATTTATAGGAATACCCCTAGTTTTACCCCCTAGTAAAAATTAACCATATTTGGATAGAGCAGAGTTTTTTTTATTGACCTACTCAGTTTTGGGTCCTGTAATTATTGAACAGTTTCAGAATTCCAGAAAAAACACACCAAAAACTGGCCCAAAGATTTCACATTTTTACATCATGTTAAAACTAAGCCAGTGATATGTGAATATAGTCGAACCTGTTTATCTCGAAATTTCTGGAATTCCCTACCTTTACAATCTAAATTCAGTGTATTTTCCATGTATATCTCGAAATATGTTCTTCCAAAACCTCTATTTCTCGAATTTCAAACAAGCCTCAATTTCAAAAATCGGTGTTCCTTCTATAGATAGCACACATAAAAAATGTTTTGTCCAACTACAACTTCTTACAAATCTTCTTGAATCTCAAGAAAATGTCGGACAAGAAGGATTCACAGCTATTGCTAACCTTAGTAGGATAATCGAATCAAAGAGGATTAGACTCCAAAAATCCTTTAAAAGACTATTATATGTATTTCCAAAGTTGAAGGTATGCTACAAAATTTGCCACTTTGATTACATATTCCTTGAAATTAATAAAAATGTCGTTCGTAAATGTATTTTCTTTTAATATGTATACATAATCAATAATGGAAAAAATTTGACACAACAGACATTTCAACCTGTTTATCTCGAAATTTTAATCCTTCCCATGGAATTCGAGACTGTATCAAGATTTAGGCACCATCAGCATTGTTGTAAGTTGATGAAACCATATGATAACATCCCCCTCCCCCCACAGGCCCTTAGACCCTTATATATGCTTCCATAAGTCGAATTTGAGTAGGACGCAGTGAGTACCATGTTTATTTGTTTGTCTGCAAATACACGTAGTTTTTGTGTGTTTTCACCCGGTGGCGACCGTGGAGGAATGTTCGGAGGTTGTGTCCATCCATAAATAGCCTCCGTTTGTTGCAACATCCGTGTCGGACAGAAGCGTCCAGAACGCGGGGGCCCAGGTGAAAGGCCCCTGGCCACACGACTCGCCCCCCGCCGACCGGACACGTGATTTATCTCACCCTCAGCTCCACTTGACTTACGATTACGACGTTCAAATGCCTCTCTTGACCGCATTTTTACCTCCTCCTCTTCATCCTCGTCCTCCTCCTCCTACTCTTCATCATCCTCTTTATTCATCATCATCGTCATCCTCCTCCTCCTCCCGATGACGGACGCTGCATGGCTCATCTCGTAAAAATACGGGAGGTGAAGTTGCTTGTTTTGCCTCTACTGCTTTTTATCGAACGTGTTTATCGGTAAATGAACGACTGACAGCACGGCTAGTTCATGCTGCTGCTGCTGCTGCTGCTTCCCTCGATTCCTAAATTGTTTCAATTGCTTATGCTTCTGTGGTAGGACAAAATAAAAGTTGACTTTTATGAGAGGAGAGAAAAAATAAAAGGGGGCGAACACGTGGAGGATTCCGTACGCTATGTGGTTGCCATGGAAACGGGCGCACGTGTGATAATCTCGTGCCGCGGTGTTCCACGGTTGCCGTGGATACGTTCTTTGCACGAGGCATGACACTCTCGCGCTGCTGTACCGTTCCACGGTTGCCACGACAACGTTGTTGTTGTTGTTTTTCTTCGCACGAGGCAATCTCGTGCTCGAGTTCCACGGTTGCTAGGGATACCTTCTTTGCACGTGACGTGACAATCTCGTGCTTATAGAGTTTGCCACTGTTGCCATGGAAACGAACGCGATCTCGTGCTACGGTTGCTTTAAGGATGCGTTCTTTTTAAATCCTGAACGGTTGCCATGGAAACTGACGCTCGCTCGCACGAGGAGGCAGTCTCGCGCTACTTTCGAACGCTGTCGTTCTTTGGTTGCTATGGATACGTTCTAAAACAAAGATGGGGTTTTATTAGCCTAATTCACGAAATGGATTTTTACCGATTTTTCACCGATTTTCGGGGTTGAATTTATGAAAATTGACATAAAATGTAATTAGTTTTCAAATTTGGAGGAAATCCAATTAGTGACTTATAACTGCTGATGTGCTGGCTTATTTCAGCCATTTAACTCAAACTTTGCACGAAAATCTGCATTTTTTCATAATTCTGTATTTTGATTTTTCTTTAACTTTCATTAGTTTTTTTCGCTAAATTTTCTTCCCAACTTTCTGTGGTTGTGAGCTAAACCTCCCTAAATGCATGTTCCCATTATTTTCGTAAAATGTACGCGTATTTTGTCCATATGATGATGATGAAGGGGAGATGTTGGAGGAGGGTTAAGAGGGTGTGGGTGAAGTGTTTTTGGCTCGTGGGTGGCCTGTCATCGTCGTTATATTTTGGCAAATGAGCCGATCCAATTAAGCGGCTTTTCATCCGAGGGAGTTTTGCCTAATTTGCGATCTATGTTGCAAATGAGCACAGGGAGCGCTTTCTTCTTCTTCTTCTTCATCATCATTAGACCACCCAAAAAGTGCATTTTTCGCCACATACTGACTTAATTAGGCCTATGTAGAGCAGGGGCCATCACTTCATCAAAGGGCACATCTGCATATGGTTTCAAACATGGCGCTATGCAGGCAAGCTTATGACGCAAATGGTTATTTGAAAGCATTATGTGGCACGAATTGGGTAATTTTAAGGCTAAATATGTCCATTTTTATCATTTAAAAAATCTATATGGTCATTTTAAGGATAAATATGGCCCATGCTATATGGTCAGTATAATAGCATTATTTGGTCATTTTAGAGCTAAATATGGCCCATGTTAGGTCATTTTGGTCATTTAAATGCAGTATATGGTCATTAAAAGACTAAATATGATCCATATAATCATTTAAAAGCATTATTTAGTCATTTTAGAACTAAATATGGCCAATTTATGGTCTAGTTGGTCATGTTAGAGCTAAATATGGTCATTTTGATAATTTAAAGCATTGTATGGTCATTTTAAGGATAAATATCGTCCATATATGGTCATTTAAATGCAGTATATGGCCATTGAATGCTTAAATATAGCCCATATATGGTAATTTAAGTCATTTAAATGCAGTAAATGATCTATTTGGTCATTTTGAAGCTAAATATGGACCATATATGGAAATTTAAAGACTAAATGTGCTCATCATAAATATTTAAAAGCATTATTTGGTCATTTCAGAGCTAAATATGGCCAATGTATGGTCATTATGGTCATTTAAAAGCAGTTCATGGCTTATTTGGTCATTTTATAGAGCTAAATATTTCCCATATATGGTTATTTTGGTCATTTAAAAGCATTATTTGGCCCTTTTAGAGCGAAATATGGCTCATATAAGATAATTTTGGTCATTTAAAAAGGAGTATATGCTCATTTAAAGGCTAAATATGGTCATTATGATCACTTGAAAGCATTATTTGGTCATTTTAGAGCTAAATATTTTCCATATAAGGTCATTTTGGTCATTTAAAAGCAGTATATGATCATTTAAAGGCTAAATATGGTCCATATAATCATTTAAAAGCATTGTTTAGTCATTTTAGAGCTAAATATGGCCAATTTAATACTAAATATGGTCATTTTGATAATTTAAAGCATTATATGGTCATTTAAATGCAGTATTTGGCCATATGGTCATTTAAGTCATTTAAATGCAGTATATGGTCAATTTGGTCAATTTGGTCATTTCGAAGCTAAATATGGCTCATATATGGTAATTTAAGTCATTTAAAAGCAGTTTATGGTTTATTTGGTCATTTTAGAGCTAAATATTTCCCATATATGGTAATTATGGTCATTTAAAAGCATTATTTGGCCATTTTAGAGCGAAATATGGCTCATATAAGGTCATTTTGGTCATTTAAAGGCTAAATATGGTCCATATATGGTCATTACGATCACTTAAAAGCATTATTTTGTCATTTTAGAGCTAAATATGGTCCATATATGGACATCATGATCACTAAAAATCATGATATGGTCATTGAAAGGCTAAATAGGCTAAATATATGGAATTAAGGATTAATATGAGCCGCTGACACAAATATATATATATATATATATCCCCACTAATCCCTAATATGCCATTGACGAGGTGTGGTCAGTCGTGCCTAATTTGCATAATGGGGAAGGGTGTTTTGAAGTGTTCTTAATCTCAGCAGCCGTCACCTCGCCAGAACCACCTGCAAAGTCTCGCGAAATCTCGCTAATTTCCCCCCTCCAGGGGGCGTTTGGTGGACGACAATGACGATGCTGGTTGTGTGTTTTAGGGGTGGTGAGGGTGGTGAGGTTGTGGATGTTTTTAAACTTCTTCTCGGTCCCACCTTCGTAACCTCCCGTGGTTACGTTGAATTACGACGCTAGGGACTTATGTCAACTAGCGCCACCCACGGCCTCGCTTGACACTTGTCACAATGACCAACCTTTCGCGACCACAGACGCCATTTGTCACATGATGGCGTCCACCTGCACGCGCAGCGTGACGTCGAGCGGAGGGCGTCGGCGACACAAACTTAAAAAAATCCCTCCGCCGACGAAAAAAAGGTCACCCAGCTGCTCATTACGGTTGTTGAACTGCTTTGCTCTACCTACTTTTGGTAGCCATGTTTGTGGTTTTCGTGTCTGTTAGGAACCATTGGTTGCCATATTTTTAACCTATATGTGGTGTGTACCTTTGGCAGCCATGATTACCGTGGAATAATGTTTTTTACATACATTCGGCAGCCATTTTCTATCTGCTGTTGACAGCTATCTTCTACCTCCCTTTGGCGGCCATTTTCTACCTTCTACCCACTTTTGGCAGTCATTTTTACCATGGAATAATGTTTTTAACATACTTTTGGCAGCCATTTTCAACCTCCCTTTGGCAGCCATTTTCAACCTCCGTTTGGCAGCCATTTTCAACCTCCCTTTGGCAGCCATTTTCTACCTATTTTTGGCAGTCATATTTACTATGGAATAATGTTTTAAACATGCTTTTGGCAGCCATTTTCAACCTCCCTTTGGCTGC
>JAQGBW010000901.1:0-32081 GCA_034698625.1 Julus scanicus | reverse complement strand
GTTTTTAATTGCATGAATTGAATTATTTATTGATATATGATTGTTATGATGGAGGAATATTTACCATGAACTGATTTATTTTTTTTTTCTTTTATTGCCAAACTATGAAATGTTTGACTATTGTACTCAATGAGTGTTAATAAATAATTAAATAATAATTAAATAAATATATATATATATATATATATGAATATGGCTATTAAAAAGCCAAATATGGTATATGCACGTACTATAGATAAAGTCGATGATTATACGCAGTACATTTGGTTTTATCTTACTATATGTGCAAAGTATATTGTGTAAATATTCCTACCTATTTGTAAATGGGAAAAACGTGTTTTTAAAATGTTCAACATGTATTAAGGTAAATTTTATCGAAAAGTAAGATTCTCCTTAATATATAGTGATAGAAATTCACAAAGCAGTCTCCACCAAATATGAGAATCTCACGTAGTATGTGTGGTGTGAAGTGCATGTTTATAGTATTTGTTTTGACAAATTTTATGTAGCCATAATGGGATAAAACCGCTACGTCAAATCTTGTATGGGTCACAGTAACTGAAAAGACACTATCATTTTTGTCCACAGATATGTATATGAAATATGAGGTTTCATGCGGCGCGCAATTTCAGATCGATATCACCTCCTGCTGTTCATTTCATGTCTTATTTCTGACCTTACCATTTGTTAAGGAAAAGAGGAAGTAACGTTTCAGGGGGATGGAATCCATTGTCGTATAAAAGCAAAATACCTTAGGAAGAATAAATATAATGAAAACCAATTTATATTGGAAGAAACATACAGGATAAAAATACGTATACATCTAATATGAACCAAGGGTTTTCTTCTACATCTCGGGTTATTTAATGTTTAATTTACAATCGATGTATCGCATTGCCAACTAGTGCCGTCTCAAATTTAAGCTCGCTTTTCCATTTTCTTCGTAACAAGTATTTCATAAGAAATCTGATACACGAAGGAAGGAAGGAAGGAAGAAAAATTGGATCTCACATAGCAGGAAGATTTCCTACTTTGAGATTTACATCGACATATGCAAAATCAAAATTGACAAAAATGCAATAAAAAGCGATTCACATATATGAATCCTTATAGTTCAACTTTTAAATCCTTAAATTATATGGCAACGTTATGAAATGCTATACATGCAAGTTACAATAAAATATACATCTATTTTTACTTTTGTATAAGATCCTGTATTTATGTGCAGCTATATCACGGATGGAATAGATATATAATATACGTATTCTCCAACTATACATATATTCTCATGTACTATTTTCCTAACAACTAGTATTCATGTATACACAATGTTTCTGGAAATGTAAAGCCATGTATTGGACATACATATATTGGTCATAGCAATGCTAGATTATGGACTATTCTCGAATTTCAAGTTTTCATACATTGTCGCATAGTTAAGTTTAATCCCGATGTGAAAATGGAAAATATATCCATACAAACTGATATATCAGCTCTACGTGATAAAATTGGAAACATGTTCTTGAAATTTTGAGAAATTCACATGTAACTTAATAAAATTGAAATGTTCTTGAAATTTTGAGAAATTCACATGTAAAATACAGCAAAAATGTCAACACCAGTTTGAATTTAAGCAACCAGACTGCATGATTGTATAACATGAACGTATTCCAGGGACATATTACTTATAAATGACAATTTTTAAAATAAATAAACTAGACTAATAATATTTACTGTATAGTCTGGTACATATCGTTCGCTTATTAAAAATATTCCCGACCAAATTTAAGCTAATAAAATGCACGAACATGAGTGTTGCAATGTCGAAATGCGACTTAGTAATGTTAACTAAGCCTCTAATTGTCACTGTCACGCAACTAGTATGGGAATAAGCGCAACATATCGTTACGTGTATGCAGTTGTGAAGAGTAGAAAAATAAATCTGATCCTAAGCCTATAGAGTTATTTAAATAATAATGGTGAAAGTAGGAAAAACCACCGCGGCTACCACACCTTTAATGTAGCCTATAATAACAATACTAATAATATCAGCGCACGCACATTCGATCAAGTCATCGATGAAATAAATATCAACGCTGGTGAGAGACTGCCAGAAATTTATTTGTTTGGAAAACATCCCATATCAAATCATACTGATAAATCTTTATGAGATTTTGCCAACCGCCTTCAAATTACAATCCAATTGCATATAAAATGATAAGAAAGGTTATCCTAATACGAATGTTATAGGATGAAATTTCTAAAAAAAAATGTAAAATCAAAATGTTGATCCTTCTTAAATAATAACGTTTGAATAACCCCATAGATAACTTTTTGTGTCTGGACCTCAACGTATCCAAATTTAGAGAGTGGAGAATTTCTGTCACACTCGCGGAATGTTGGTAATCGCCCTTGACAAATTTGGCTGCAAAAATCTTTATATTTTGAATATAAACCATCCAATGTTATCTTTGTTATTAGACAGATAATGAACACATCTGACTATACTGTACAGTACACACATAGCCATACAAGAGCATGGGTGACCATAAATCCCACTTAAATCGAGTATAGGTTCGGTCCAATTCGGATAATCGAGGTTCTACTGAAACCCTTTCAAAAAATTGTCTATGCAGAAACAGTTATCTCAAATATTTCAAAGTTTTTCTTCAGTTTGAATTTTTGTGTGGCTTTTTCACAAAGATGTTGATATTCACGTACATGTTGAAAAACGCTGGTGCACACTTTAGCATTTCTGGACTCGTAGTTAAAATTCAGTTTATTTTTGTCCATGCATATAGCTGGTTTCATAGTAGCCAAACTTCACCAATTTTCACTCGAACATGGAAGATGTATATCCGGAGCAGCACTCTTGGCTGCGTTGGCCTCCCATTTAAATGCATTCTGGGGGGTTATGGATATGCGAGAAAGCCGCAAAAAGGTTTCATATTCATGCAGATCGAAAGGTTTTGTGCAGTGCCGTGATTGGCCTTTGAATTATTCAAACCCAGTCCCGGGTTCCTATATGTACATGTTTAAACAGATCGATCTTTTCTTGTGCTTTTTGAGAAGACGAACAAGTGTGACTTCTCTCCCTTAGCCGAACTTGCACACTTTTTATTCATTTTGTCCCTTAAAAAGGCGACGCATAAAAACTAAATTCACCTCACCTTTCGGATTCATGTCCCTGTTTGTTTGGTTTTTTTCATCGAAGAAATAGGAAATATATTTGCAGGGAGTTAGGACTAGACGAGTGACGTCAATAGTTTGCCAATGAAAACCATTGTGGCAAACTCGATATTACGAGGCATTGAAAAAGCAGCGAAAAGGCATCAATATTCGAGTAAACCTTCAACTGAAAAGCTTTGTAATGGACTTCGACTTTTTATTGTTGCACAGGTGACAAGAAATATCATTTATAATGATAAACGAACTATTTTGCCGTGCTTCTATAAGAAACAAACCAAATTTCTTTCTTCATTGTGATCGACTGAAGTGTTGAGAAAAAAAAAACCAACAAGTTTTTACTGCACATTGTGTGTTATGTAGGATACTTGCTTAAAAGCCATTCACATCTCGACTAGACTTACGAGAGTAAAAAGGCGTATTTTATATACCTATGCACACAAAGCAAAGACTGTTGATAAGAACATAAACGAATGTTTACAATAAAAGCTACCATTTCAAAGTATAGGGTGTCAAAAGTTGGGATTTCAATATCTAGAAGAAGTAGGATAACTTAAGTAATAAAGTTGTTTAGTCTGATTTCAGATAGCCTAAGATAATCTTAGATCCACTGTTCAATATTTTCACATTTGAATGTACACATTTTACCAATAACATTATATTAAGGCATATGGTTACATATATTTGTACATGAGAACTTTAGCAATCTTTAGATTCTGAGTTTCTGAAACTTAAATCGAGACATTTTTTTTAAGGATGAAATATTCATTACATTATGATGAATTCTGTCCACATAGGGTAAACATACTCCAGGCTGAATACTCCATCAAATATTTATATAAAAACCTTCCAGTCAAAATTCACAATATATTAGAATAGGTCTTGAAGCCAATATTTTAGTCGATTCACTATTTCAAGTTGGAGATTGAAAAAAACCAACAACAATGCATGGTTTTAAAGTAGATGTGAAGTAAATCATTATCTTTCCCATTTAAATACTTTTTTGCCAGAATTCATGAAGATTTAATATAAATGCAGCAAAGTTTTCTCCTTATATTATAGGAACACGTTTTCATTTTTTACTAACTATAAACATTTCATTCAACCCGCAAAAAGGTTCACCTCTACGTTGTAAATTTTACTGTTTGGGATTTACATAAAAGATTCTTCTTTAGGTACAAGTATTAAGTTAATTTATTTCTTCGTAGTAAAATAAAAAGTTATGAATATGTATACTGTATTATCAAGAACAGCTAACATTAGCACTAGGCGCGAATAATCTTAAAGGTTGAGTAAAGTATTTGCAGAAAAACAAGATCTTCATTCGTGTTACAACGCGTTTCATAAAAACTATACCTACATTATCTTTTTGTGTTGGAAACTTCTTTAAAAAGAAAAGTAAAACAACAGCTTCAGGGACATTTATTTTGAATGTTTTAATACTGTATTCGCATTCTTTTGCATTATTTACTTAACCTTGTGTGTTTTGTTTAAAAATGCAAGTGAATTTTTTATGGATGTAATGTAAAAACCCAAAATACTACGCCAAATTGAATCGCAAAAGTAAATACTCTTAATGCAAAGAGCTTAAGTCGTGGTAATTAAAGCATATGTCACGCGAGTATAAAGCAGCTGTATTGAATTAATATAGCGGTTTTCATATAAACCGTTTAATTAATTCATTCGGAAGAAAAGCAAAGAAATAAAAACAAACCTCTTGAGAGATTTCTTTCTTCAAAACATGTGCAAAAATAAAGCGAAAAGGACTTGAAGATGAAAGCCAATTGTCTATTTCTGATGTACAAAACCAAGAGGGAAAATTAAGTTTTGACACGAGTTTCGTCTTAAGTCGTATCTAAAAAGTATCAACAAAAAACAAAAAAAAAAACAAGCAATGCATACGACTCGAAGTGTTTTTTCACTATCACCAAAATGATTTTCACTCAAAAGGATACACATTTACCACGGAGATTTGAGGGAATTAAGATGATAAGAAGTCTCTGAGACAGTGAATCTAACATTGAGACAATGGTTTTTTTGTGACGCCTGTTACTTAATAAAAAATGGTTGAATAAAATAATTAAGATGATATTGTCTTTATTGAAAATATGGAGTATTTGTATAGTTTGAGACATGTGGTTTTAATTTTTTTATAGCAATGTCCAGATATATGGTACTGTATTAATGTATATTACATATCATATACTTTTATTTTGACAATATTAGAATGGGTTGGGTTATATTTATAATGTAATGTGATATAATCTGATATGATGCAGTTGTATACAACATTGAATTTTTTTTTATACAAACGGTTTGGTTTGTTTATAAGGAAATATGGCATTAATCACATTGACTGTTTATAGTGCGGGTAATGATTAAAGTTATGAAATTTATGAATCTATGAATCTTAATGTTGGGTATTGATTATAATTTATTTCGACAAATGAAAAGGTTATAATAATAAAATAAAAGTACCATACGCCAACTTTACAAAACTTGTGGAACTATCATACTTTAATATATATACTGTAAGTTTTGATAATGTACGTAGTTTTAGTTTTTTTTGTACATAGTTTTATTTTATATTGTAGATAATGCCAAGGAAAGACCTGTATGCAAACTAATATATCAAACATGTATATCCATGTTGTACGACTCTTTTTGCTTGTTTTTTTATGAATGCATTCAATGATACTAAAAGGCAGACAACGTCAATACTAAAATAGCAACATACTTGTTTACAGACTAGTATTTTCTTATGTACCAGTCCGAAATAGCCTTAGGAAGTAGCCACATAATGCCATAAAGCTATAAGCATATATATCCTGAATGTCAGGATGTGAGATAAGTATACGAGGTAAAAAAAGGTAAGTAGAATTTCTCGAAGAAGCAAAAAAAAAAAAAAAAGGTTCGCTAAGTACAAAATTAAATTGTACGAAAGTCAGTAGTTTATGGGTCACCATAAATCGATAAATATTTCATAGACAATGCTGGGGAAAAAAGAGATATATGGACTCTGAACCGTGGCTTTAGAGTTTCTAGGATACTTGTCGATCCAAGCATTAACCCTATCTTTTTTTTTTTTTTTTTTTTGTATTGGCATTTTACGACCTAGATTCCAGAGAGTATAGTGCTTTGGACAGTAAAAATATTACGGCAAAACGCTTTATCTGTATGACAAAAGCCAATCTCTATACAAGCATTGACATAAAATATGAGAGGATGACATTTCAAAAGTAGAGGCAGGGAAAATAGTACTCGGGTCTTAGGAACTTTGCACCTGACGGAACCCAAACGTTGCGAACTGAATACCAAAATTGATCCAAGGACTATTTTGTCAGCCTTTATTTCAAAAAAGCACACGAAAAAGGTCTCCGATTTTATATTCTTTGACAAAAAAAAGTACGAAAAAACGGGATGAATGCAGACGGGACTTCCATATAAGAAGCATTTCCGTTCAACAAGGAAATTGTTTCTTGTAGAAGTGATAGCTACTAGCATGTAAGAAAGCACAACTGTAGCAATGTCAATAAACTGACATTTAAATTTTCAACAAAAAAAAATTCACTATAGGCTATATTAAAATTCGTGCATTTTTTTATACTTGAGGCTAAGGGGTAACCTTTTTTCTAAGAATAAAATATTTATATTTAGGATGTGAGTGGCACCGGCTATTCAAAATGCAATTTAACAATGTAGGTATATGGATATGCGATGTCATTCAAGTATCGACCTAGCCTATCAGGATATGGGTTTTTCTACAATCAATAATCTAGAAGATACATATTCAAGTTTCTAAAATTGAATAAAATATAATCCGTATTTCCTCTTGCCCTTTTTTGCAGCAAGGATCATGTATAAAAGCTAAAGTCAAATTTAAGATGAATTTTATGCATGTTGAACTATAGGAAGTACCCTTCCATAGGTATTTCAATCAAACTCACTGTTAAACCTATAAAATATGAATTTCTATAAACTGGAAAAATGTATTATCAATAGTGCTTTAGACTACTGACAGGGATGACAAATTATATAATTACAAAATTTATAAAGTTATAAAATTTTATGTTATATTTAAAAGTATGATATGTATATAAATACAGTGCATACATGTGTATGTTCGTACGTGACTGGTCAACATGATTAGATATTTAGGGTCATATATATGTATAGACATAAATATTCACATAATTTCCAATATATTCATATAAGATCATTACTGACATGTAATATATACAGATCTGTATGTCCAAATAGTGACATCATAAAATCATACTTTATATGAAAGTTATAATTTAGTTTAAGTAAAGTTTTCCAAATTTTAGATCTGAAAACATCTTTAATTTATACGTAATAAAGTTTGCACTCCAGATAGTCTACCTATAGAAAACTAACTTAAAATTCCAGTGCACTACATGTAGATAAAGGTGCATAATTTTTTTGAATTCTCTCTTTTTATACACGGTAGTCTAAGATATAATGTTGTATGACCAACATACACAATGGGCATATGGTAAGTAACCAGCACACGAACCATAGATAGGACGTTTGTTGAAAACTTAGTGATAAGTTATCAACTTCTGAAGAGCAAAAAAAGCCATATTGACAGACACCTTCCTAAGAGATTACTTTGCGAGCCTCGCATTTCCAAATTTTGAGACAAGATACGTGACAATTATACTAATGGACGTCACTCCAACAGAGGAATATGGTTAAAATATTGGCAATTTTAGAAACATATCTGCGTTTTCACACGGGCATTTGCGCTAAACTCTCCCATAGACCATTTCAAGCTTGCCTGCTTTTGCGTTTGAATTAAATTTGCATAACAAAGCCGGGATAAAGCCAAAGAAAATCTGCAATCCAACCTCTTTTATTTCCTTATAAACTTGATATACTCTCAAGTTGGTCAGTTACTCGTGGTATTTTCATAGCGTTTTCAAAATTTGCAAATTTAATGAGTACATGTGCTATTATGGTCATCCTTGAAAAATTTAAAGATGCTTATATTTTTCTTTGTTTATAATAATGCAGAAAATATCATACACTTTTTAAATGAGTTTTTTTGTCACACAACATTATTAATTTAATAGTTTGATTCAAAAATAAAGTTGAACATGTTTATATAACTAACAACATTTTTTAAAATAATCTACAGGAAACAGGTCTTATAAGATTAAAGTAAGGGTGATTTATAATGAGTATAACCATAAAAAGAACGATCTAAATAGCAATAAGATTTAAGTTCAGCAACAACGCTGTCTTGATTCCCATTTTACTTAACATTTTTTATAAATCGATTTTACGTTAATAAAATGTTTAGATTTTTCATGCACTAATTTTTCTGTATTTTGTTATTTTGCAATATTCTCATGGTAAAATTATCCAAATAAAATATTTATTTTAGCATTAACTAAAACAACATGGCAAAATTTTCTCTTTGGTTATAAGGCCTCAAGAAAATGAAATTGTATGCTTAATAAATGATTACTTACATATAATGGAAAATTAAGCAGGTTATTTTGAAGGAAAAATGTACCAATTACACCGTCTAATATTTAGGGAAAATACATTCCCTCGGTTACAATAGCCCCTGAGATGCCAGTATTGGTATTTTATGCTCTTTTATGAGCATTTTATGTTCTTTACGCGATTAATAACACAATAAAAACATTTATTTTCACCGCTGCACTAACACCTCTTGAATCGGGCACTTTTCGTTTTCATTTCTATGCCCATGTTAAGAGGTAAAATTCTATCCTATACAATATACTGTACATGTTCGACTTTAAATCGTTTTTTAAGATGTTGCTGTGTAAGCAGACAAAATAAAATTGTTTTTTAATCGAGCAAATTTGATTTGACCTATAAAATGTGATAAGAGAAAATTCCATGAATTTGAAAACGAGATTATTAGAAATATCCAGTCGTCGTAGGATAATGTTTGCTAATGTATCCCATTAGCAAAGATTCGAATATATTTGCTTGTAAGTACTTTATTACATTGCTAACCTATCCTGGAAACCTAAAAGCACTATAAGGAATAAGATTTCTGTCCTATACCGACAACGTTTTCAATAATAAATTGTCGGTTTCAATTTCCAATGTAATCTTATCTGTAGTTGCAGTTATATTAATTCAAACCATGACCATTTTTCAGTGATATTAAAAGGAAAAAAAAAGTGAGATATGATTAAGCTGCTGAAGCAATCCAATGAAATTCAGCAAAGTTCAATGACGACAGAAACCTTTTCATTAGTGCAGCCTTCACTGAATATTTAATGCTTATTAACTTAATGCAGTTTCAAAATCGATTCTGATATTGGCAACGTGCATATACGCAGCTTATGAAGTAAAAAGAATGAAATTTCAGACATGTATAACAGAGCGGAATGAAAAAAATTGTCCATTTATCATTTTGTTGAGAAAAAAAATCTACATAGACCTCACTCAGAATTAGCAATTCACAAGATTCCTTTAATTTAAAGAATAGCATTAGTGATATCATTTTTTTATTATTAATAAACTACACGACATATTACACACAAGATATAAGAGATTTATTAAGGATGTTACCAACATTCCACTAGTGTGACAGAAATGCTCCACTCTCTAAATTGGGACACGATGAGGTCCAGACGCAAAAACTTATCTATATGGGGTTATTCAAACGTTTTAATCTTTTTCATAATTAACATTTTTACGCCTAATGACCACTATAATGCCGTATTCACAAGAAGCCTATAGTGAACAGAATTTTGTAATGTTAGCAACTAGGCATTCAACCTATGTATTCACACTAAAAAATAGCTGAAGTGCGCATGCTCACACCCTAACCTATATGTTAGCAGACAATTTTCGGGTGTATCGTCTGCTGAATATCTTCCGAATATCGTTTGCTACCAGACAGGCTAGAGTGTGAGCATGCGCATTTCAGCTCTCGATTTTTTGGTCGTGCTTAAGTCCCTCCCATATTCTTGGCTGAGAAAATGCTCAACTTGGTTGAACTTTTTCTATCAGACAGCGACAAAGAAGTGTCGACAGCGCAGGACATAAAAGCGCTGTTGTTGCCATGTAGCAGACTACACAAGACAACAACAGAATACAACAATTTTTGCAATAGCACCTTTGTTGTCCAGTAGTAGAGTACAGAAAACAACTCTGTTCTGTGTAACCTGTACCCTTGCTTTCAGCCCAATCTCTGCTGCCTGGTTGCTGACGTCCCAAAGTCAGTTCTCTGGTGAGTAGGTTGTGTGTGAATATGGCTTAAGAGTTGACACAATCGCTCAAATCCTTTGACTATGGCTTCATGCCAAGACAGATGCATACTATTGGTCCTTCTTTTTGCATGTGATTAGACAATAAAACAGCCTTCCTGGCGAAAGTCCAGATTTTGCGAAAATTCAATCTAACAATGATGTCCAAGTCGCTACTGACATAGGAGCATTCTCGTGAAATGATTGGGAACGACTCCCCTACCATATGGCATTTATTTTCTGACTGTAGAGCACTGAGTTGAATTATATTGAACATTAAATAATACGCACAATGCCTACACACCATTTCGTCATGAATTTTCGATATTTTACAAGACTTGCAAATTCATTTTGCATTAGTTTGATATCAACATTATTGCAACATGTGAATATATTACACAAAAATTCATGATAACATAAAGAAGAAGTTTCTTATTTTTTAAAACGTATATTTGTTTAAGTAGATAAAGTCTAGGAAATTAATTTTGTTTTGGCTTCTGTTAGTATGTTGATTTTGATTTTATTTTCTAAATTTAAAGATATGCAGATCGGATATAGAAATGCAAGGATTTAATTAAGAAGAAAGCACATATATTAACAAAGGTTATTTTTCATGTATATTTATCAACAGCAGTCATGGTTTTTACGTATCACCATATCAAGCGCCGTATATTTACACTATGTATATAGGCATTTCAGGGAGGAGGCTCGTGTATTTATTGACTGAGTTAGTTTCCTTTTTATACAGGTAAAACGTGAAACGTAAGTAAAAATATGGAAACGACATTAAAATTAATTAGGGTATTTTTGCGGCATACATAATTCAGTCGAAATTAAAATATAGCGTATACGCTATAAATAATTAATGTCTGATTAATAATAATTAGGAAAAAAAATTCTCGTAATAATTATGATCAATATTAAGGGTGCGGTAATAATAAATGCATTTTGGTAAACTTTCCCCCCCAAGTGCAATATTCGTATTAACAATATCATTCATGTAATTATGTTTTACACTTACATAAACTGATAATTACAATTTCTAAAAAGAAAATATGCGTACTAAAAATAAAAACTAAGATATTCCTGATTGCCAACCTTATTATGCATCATTAAGTACGAAATTTCATTGCAATGGTTGGTTTACACATGCCCCGAGTGCAAATACAGTGGTGTATAATCAAAAGCCCATTAAATTTACATTTTCAGCTGATCCATTAAAATGCTTCAGGTAAATTACGCCAATTATGATAATATCTAACAAAATTAACCAAAACGCGATTCGTGTACATGATATTCATGAACAACATTATATAGTAGAGCAAATTTAAGGTTCGGTTCATGATTTAATGCTAATATCGTACTAGCGTACAGTAAACTTCAAATTACGATATCATTTTTTTAAAAATAATTTTGCAGATATATTTCGAGTGAAAAACTAAAATCTGCCCTTTGTGGAAGTTTTATGGATAGATCAAGTTCTGATATTCTAGTTTAACATAAAATTTAAAAGCAAATATAGGTTTAAGGATGTGCATTCAAAATGCAGGTCAAATTTTGCTTTATTTGAAATTAATAATGCTATAAGCATGTTCCCTAAAACAATCGATAATTTTGTGGCTGTCTATGTAGATATAGGATCTAAACCAACCCGAATCCGTACGTCTTTTAACCACCTTTGCAATATAAAAAAATCAATAATTTTAACCTTGATTCGGGTAATTTATCGAAGTATTAAATAAAAACAAGTCAATGCAATAACTTAATTTCATTTGTGAGGGTAAAGTGCATTGGTAACTTACATTATGGCTAACTATGGTAACTTACATTTATGGCCATTTATAGACAATGGGAAAACATTATACTGTATGTCTAACTAAAATGTTTTCTGGTTAAGAATATAAATATATCCTAAGGTATCCATTGTAAGATGCAGTTTTCAAAGGACTGTATTTTAGAAACAATTTCATTTGTATAGTATAGGTAGTGATTTATATTTTTAACAATGACAAAAAAAGGAAATGTTGACTCATAAGCCAAAAAAGACTTGACTCGTGGTCATTTCACATGAATATATAAGTTAAAATTTCCATTGATCATCACATACTACATCATGCTAGGCAATAAGATTAGCTACTCAATAATTATCTTGCCAAAAAAAAGAGCATAAAGTCTAGCCTCTTTGTAATGTGGATAGATTTAAAACACGATATAAGAGAGTTATGACAAACTGCACACTTTATTACTGAAATTTCTAGCTAAAGTATTTCGTCTGGCCAGGCTTCTTTCTTTGGGCTTATGAATACAGTCTGTCCCTACCGCATTATACAAGCACTTATGTAGCAACAGATCGATATTTGAAAAAAGAAGAGGAAAGTGGGCAAAATAACCCTCTTGTTTTCAAGGAAAAGTTCGGATTATCTACCACACTTATCAGTTTTAAACCATTTCAAAGCCAAAATTGTAGACAAAAATACGATTTAGCACTCAAAAACAATGGCGTTAGTCAGAGAAAAAGTAAAAAGTGCGATCTTAAAAAACGTCTTCGTGCAACCCAAATGCTCATTAATTCCGACTCAAGGTTTTTTTCCATTACATTTCCGCCTTTCATGCAGCTGTAAGAAATGATTTTCGCGCTGCAATCTGACGTTAACTGAGTTTTACACTCAGTCTGAATGCTAAAGTAACTCGCTTTTCACTTCAAAAGTCATGCTATTTGTATAAATGATAACACTTTCATCGTATTACCATAGCACCAGTGCCTTAGGAGCAGCTTACGTATTACACGGTTTGGGACTAGCTTTTTTTTTTGCCCCGGAAATTTAATTTAACGAAAATCATGAAAGCGACGTCAGTGCCTGCAGATATAAGACTTTCAAAGCAGTAATTCGTTTACGAAATTGCTTAAATTTTTTAGCCGACGAAATTACGCAAGAAGCTGGCTGCAAAGAAAAAAAAATCTAAATTCAGAATACTTTAATCAGTTAGTGGATTTGATTTTTTTTTTACTATTTACTTTATTGTAATTCGATTGCACGACTTATTTTATTAGTTCGATACATGATCAATGAAATGTTCAAAGTTTAAGTTGAGCATTAAGGTATTTACTGTATTGAATATATTATTCCATTTATAACTGCTTTAAATTTTTTTTTCAATACATATACATCCTCAAAATATCATTTAAATAAATGCTTTAATCAGTTAGTGGATTTAATTTTTTACTATTTTATTTTTATTTTATATTTATTGCAAATCTATCTATTGTATTGTAATACGTTCTTACCATATATGGCATCCTCAATGCAGATTACAGAATAATAAAATGGAAATGTCTTTAATTTACAATAAATATATTTATAGTACACGAGAAATATTGTGAAAAATATAATGAGCATAAATATAATGAAAATATTAAAACATTTCTAAATTAGCCACGAAGTTTGAATAAACTGATGAATACAAACGATTAAAATTTATATGAAGTAAAGTCTCATGAGGACAGTAGATTTAGATTTAAGGATATTTTTAATTAACAGTTTCTATGAACTAAACTGTAACAAACTGTATTATAATGCATCAAAAAATGTGCTTTAACACCAATATTTGTAGAAATATTTAAAGCAATTATGTACGTCAATAAACATAATAAAATGCACATAATTATGGAAATAAAACAGATACCAAAATAATCAATTTTACACTTTTTCTCAGCGATCTTTCATGTTTATTCTATCTAACATAATCATAAGAAAGACTTACTCATCATAGATCTTTTTACTATATATTGTAATATGACGAAGAATGTCGTCGATGGTACGTGAGAACCAAGAGTGATTCCGTAAAAAACAAAGAAATTAAAACGATATACGTGAAACCAAGACAACCTCAGAAATTCCATATATGTTGCTGATAAAACCGTCAAGGTTTTTGATGCTTCATTGTGGCTGTCAGTTTAGTCCAAACAACAGCTGTCATAGAACTATGCAACGAGTTTGACTTGTACGAAGCAAAATTAAACGAAAAGATGGTCGCAAAAGTGGCATGTTATAGTAAGCATTCAGCTATTGATGAGTAACAAAAGTATTTCAACTTGCTTTGTCATGAGCAATATATACGAAATGCATCGTCCAGAAATACCGAGCTCATCATCCAAGATGTAGACATAAATACAAAAATTGCTCATAGACGACATCTGTTTGGTAACTTGTTTAAGGAATTTCTGACTTTTGCCAATACAACATTCAGCGCATACTAACTCAATATGGAAGTAGATACAATGTACACATTTCCTAATGCATGTCTTGAAATAAAAATAGCCATACTAAATGCAATAATTTTCTATTATGTGACAAATAATACTAGATTTAATTGATGTTATTATATAAACACGAGCATTAACATTAATTATCGATATTCTAGGATACCATAAAAACTTACATGTGGACATTGCTGAGTAATTACTGAGAAATATTTGCAAACATTTTAATAATTCATATCAATACTATACAAACGTTTAATTCTCGAATACTTAAGTTTAGGTAAGCAGTGTTTTGAAACTATCATTTGTTTTGAAAACAACATGAATGTAATATCAGGTAATTACAGGATATTTAATTACTTTCTTAATTAGAGCAGCTTTTAATACATTGATACACTAAAGCTTGACTAAATATACAAAATTTTCATAAAGTGATGTTTACATCCAAGGATGAATTTATTTGATTAGGTTTCATTACTGATATATCTATTACAACTAAAGTCACGATTCTTAAGCAAGTTCAATTTACATATGGAAAACTTTGCCAACTGAAAAGAACGGAAAAACACCATTACGTGAAAACAGTGTTAATTATGTCTATCAAAGCTTGACGAAAATCAATCCCGATTTCACACCCAGAAAGGGTGCAAGAAGCCACAACTCAAATTATTCCCAGTACTCAAAAAGAGCTCCATCTAGGCATTAAACCCTAGCTTGACTGACACATTTGAGTGAACTTGTAAAACTCATCCCTATTGCTTTGAATAATTTAAGTCGCACCAAAATGACTGCTGTCCAAATCAATCCAAGATTCGTTTTGCATCGAGTCAAAGTGAACGCAATTTCACGTCGCAGTTAAAATTGTAAATAAGAGTAGGCTAAGCACACGCACAAAATGGTTTTAATTGAGGTGCATGGCCTTTCTCCAGACTGCATTAAGAAGATGACAAACGAGAAAGGTCCATTTACCATATAAACGCATGAGCTAAGTGGCATCACTCACTAGCTGCTAATCTTGCTAAAATCCTCAAAGATTTCCCCTTATGCCACGATTTTGGTATTCAAAGTGTGGCGGTCTTGGCTCAATCTACACTCAGTAAACCTAACAAACCGAAAGTGCTGCCCGCATTAGTCATGTTTATCTAAACGTAAAGAGCATGCGAGCACAGATACTTTACCTCCGAGCAGTGGGCACAGAAAACACTCATGAATACGATACTATCTTATTTCTAGGCCCTATAGATATATACCTTATGGAAATAAGACTCGTGAAAAATGCATGCACGTGTTTGTATAATTTACACATGATGGGTTATGCGAACACAAAGTTAACGTAAAGTTAGACACTGTGCTTAATATTAATAGCAAAACGGATCAATGTCATTATAATTGCTGGAAAGCGTACAGTTTTACTAAAATATAAAAAGCCAACTGTGTAAGCTAAATTCTGATCTTTATATTTCTTAACCATTAGACAAGAAATTGTTGCAATATCACAAAACTAACGCGATTACTTTAGTGGAAAATGGGAAAATGCAAGGTGGTTTCTTCATTGTGGATACGGAAATTGAGGAAATATACAATTTATATAACCAAGAAATTTACAATATATATATATATATATATATATATATATATATCTTTAAAAGCATAAAAATACATTGGTTAGGTATTTTACACATACCACTATGACACACATACACACATTTACAGCATGCAGTACAGTAGGTCTATTTCTTGAATTATAATTATGAATAGTTATGAACAACATCTTTATATCTTCTTAGGTAATTTACAAAAAAAAACATTATTTACGAAACTAAATTTAAATATTCGTAAAACAGCTAATAATGACATGATTTTCCAAGTGTATGCATTTAAATATTAACTGTATATATTTTTAGAAAATTTACAAACAATTTGAATTTGTAAAATTAATCCTACATTTCAATAAAATATACCTGATACGCTATCAAAGTGCATTAAAAAAAACTTTTACATATTGCCTTCAACACATTTCAATTGATACAGTGTCCAAACTGAGGCATCGAATTCAAATAGTTGGCCCCTTGAGAGGTGCCCAAGTGCGGAGGTCTGATTGTCTCGCTATTTCACGTTGTCATATTTGACCCAACGTTGGTCCACGCTCTTGATGCGTATAAAATTGTGACAAGACAATAACTCACGGGGGAAAATGAGAAAATGTAAAACGCATCGAAAAGACATGAATAATTGGCGTCATACATCATTTATGTTTTAATACTGCTCTCTTCATTAAGTAAAATGCAAACATTTTCGGTTGCGCGGCCGTACCATTATGAAGTGAATTAATAATTAAATGCACTTGGCACTATTAGGAGGATAATGTTTCGAAGAAAGAATGGATGTATTTTTTTTTCTTTATAGGGTTTTGTTTTTTGGAGATGGGCAAATATTTGAGTTGGAAAGATCACGTTAAGTAAATGGCTTTCTCATGTTGGATTCCTCAAAGATGGAGTGAAATTGTGGATGTGGAAATCAAAAAGCGAGGCTGGCCTCGTCTGCTGTCTACATCAAACAATCAACAATGCCAATAAGGATGTGAAAAGGGGAGTAGGGATAAAGCATATACGAAAAGCAGATGTGGGGGGGGGGGACAAATATATATGGTACCCATGTTTTAGATGGCTCCTGAATCCTCCTCAATCTCCTTTTCGGTCTGTTAAACTCCTTCTAGCAAAACGATATGGGCCTGCTTAAATTTCTTTTCATTTACTAGGAAAGCAATCAGGCTGAAATTCCGTATCTACTTAAGACATCAAATGTCCCCCTCTCTCCCTTCATCTTGTTTCCTATGATATACAATTTTATTTTCCCTCCTCTTTTACGATATCAACGTCCAAAGACTCCATCGGGGGAGGATTGTGTCGACACGACAAAGTGCCAGCCAATGCATTCATACAAAACTTGTGTTGAAACAATACCGAGCAATTAGTTTAATGGAGGAAATTTCCCTATGGCATTACAACGCTTCGTCCCGAACCCAAAAACGGGACAATCGATAAAATCTACATTTTAAATGCACTCCCTATCATAAAAATCGTTGAACCAGTGGTGGCATTTGTTTTTTGAAAAATGGTGGTGACCATCGAACAACATTCAATGGGCTCCATGAAGAAAATTAACTTCATAGGGGGACTCATTGCAACGACGCCATCTTGAATTTCAAATTCCTATAAACAACTATAGGGCTATTCAAAAAGGACTACTCCATTTAACTATTTTTATCTATTATTACGTCTAAAATGTATGTACTAGACTAAGCTGGGACTTGTATTGTTATGAATGGTACACATTTACCCTTTGAATAACAAAGTATATCGACTGATTGGTTATATTATAGCCATGCCTACACAGTATTTATACTTTAAATGGCCATGGATAGTCATTTAATAACCACACACAAAAATGGTCATGTATAGGACTCGTGAAGCACATCTATAATGGTCCTAATTTTGCAACATGTTAGGGCAACCTTTACCATCTTCTTATGAAATATAACATTCATTAAGATTATTGCAAAAAATAAAATCTTTGTAAATTGTAAAAAGACGATCTTTTTAAATGGGATAAATGAGCATCAACAATTTAAAAAAATTAAACGATTGTTCTTAAAGAAATTTGGTCAATGACATCAATATGAAAAATAAGATTTGAACTCAGATCAACGAGATTACACGAGATTAATCTAGTTTATTGCTGAAATCAATTTTTTTCTTACTTTTACAATTTTGTTTTTTTGACTGATTTGATTCATAAAATTGGTTTCCGAACAATCAATTCACTCTGCTTTGAACATCAATTCGTTTTTTTCAAAGTTTGGACCTATCAATACAGGCATACAACAACAACAAACGTTTATTTTAAGGATTATACTGACATCTGCAATGTCACTAAAGCCTTAATTGTATTTATTTTCTTTTCTAAAAAAATAAAGACTTTTTTTTATGAAAAGAAGCTCATGATGATGTCACGAGATTATAAGTCAGATTCTTTGTTGTAATCCTGTAGAGATGATGCGCCCAACATGACGTTTTCAAAAATCTTAAAGAGAAAAAAACATCTATCGAGACAAATAAAAAAGAAAAATGAAGTATTTAGGATATGAGATTATTTAGTTTAAAGATATTTACGTTAAGATTTCATCTTTACATGTCATGGTGGCCATATTCATTTAAATATCCCTTTACAAATTCTAATATGGCAAATGCATATGAATATTGATTATACATTTCATTTTATACATTAATTTAAATTAAACTTTTTTTTCAAAATTTTCGAAAGAGTCATGATGCCAAAAGTTTGAGACTCGTTGCCTTAAAAACTAATTAAACATTGTGTTGGGACGAGAGGAGATAACCAAACGGATTTAAAGACCACAACATGCAAAACTGGCATCAAATTTGGGAATGGACCAACTAAGATGTCTTAGTGGGACTTAACGGGGTCCCACTATCATCCTGGAAAAGGATTTGGAAGGTCCTTCTGGAGGTGTCCAATCGGACTGTTTGCCACTGATAATGTTCGTCAAGTCCATTGTTTCTTATTGATGGTCAAACAAATCCCCTTTGAGGCTCCACACGTGATTATAGGCGAGCGAACCGAATAAAGCTTCAATTGGCATCAACTTTAGTGCCATGGACTTGTTGAGAATTTGCCCTTGCACTCCGATTGCAAAGGATTCAGCAATGCTTGAACAAACAGTTAATCCCTCTCCTTAATGCTCCATTGCTGACCATGAATTCAATGGTAATTGTAAAGATTTGGCCAGCAGCGATTTGCCGTTTGCTAAATCTTTGCAGAATATAAATGAAGATAACCAACGAAAATACCAGTTTCGTGCTTAACGTTTATAGAGTAAACTAAGCTTATGGGAAAAGAACTGGCCAAATGTTAGCCATTGAAAGCCACAGGGCCCTAGTTGCGGTCAAGCAAACTATATCTACAACAGTTAAAAACTTGCTCAGCTATTATTTATGTTAACCAAACAATTATAGATTTTAATTTTCCATCTAATTTGATTGCATCGTTTTAAAAAATGCAACGTGTTCATTGATCATTGAAAAATTATTATAATGTTTTGATAATAGGATATCTTTTAGACATTTCTTCTTTATAAAGCAGGTAAACGTATTGTTTTTAATAGAACTTTAGTAACAAATTGTAAGGATTTATTAAACAGCTGAAGCGTTAGATGTCTACAATATATGCATAATGGAGCATTTAGTGTATGGCTGGCTCTCACGAATATCTTTAATATTGAAGCAGCCAAGAAAAATCAAATTGTACAGTTGATCAGGGAGTGCACCTTATTATTATCAAACATTGCATGGTTAAACATTAATGATTAAAGATAGAGTAAAACGTCAAATTTGAATGTTTTAGGGATTCGTAAAATTAAAGCATTCAAGGAATTTACCCAGGGGTATGGGATTTTACCCATTATCAAAAATATTCTTAAAACAAAGTATAAGCATAGCCTATTAAAATCTGATCATCAGTATATAACATAAGTTATAAAAATTGGCACTATTTTACCATATACAAACTTTACATTAGGGCTTCAATACCATTTAAACTAAGGCTTATTATACTTGTATATATTTTGGTTGACTGGAGATAAAAGAGCCCATCCACAACTTTAAGACCATCAATTAATTTTATAAAAAATAAAAATCTAAAAAATACAAAACAAAAAAGGTACAATTAAATTTCCCTTCACAATAAATAAATGTTACATATTGTACATATATTACAGTGTACTTGAAATATTTAAAAAAAATTAATTTTGAAAATGTCTAAGGGAGCCCACTTCATTAGGGGTCCAAAGTGACTACTTGCCTTCGGGTCAAGCTGCCACTGATTATGAAGAAAAATTCAAACACAGTAAAACATTTTGTAGGCTATAAACCTAACACAAATGTTTTGATAGATACTTATTTTCTTGTTTTTATTGCACAGTGAAAAGTGCAAAGTTTGCTCAATTTACCGCTTGGGATCCATAGAGTATAGAGCACAAGCACTTGTATGACCATTGTATATTGTGCTTTTGTAATGCATATTTGAAGGCCAAGTGTGTTTATGCAAGAGCGTGACACTGGCGATACCACCTTTACAAACTCCACGAACAAACGGTTGAGCTACACGCAAATAATTTGTAAAATGGTTTGCAATCATTAAGGAATCCCTCCCAGCGTGACCATTATGTCCGCTGTGAGTCAGCAGAGCAGTAAAAATGGCCTCTTTTATTACACTTGATGCGTATTGATATTAAAGGGCAAGGACGAAAGACGATGAGATCAACAGCGACACAAATTCTACATGAAAAATTACCTTACGTATATGGTGATTTGGATTCCAGTTTCAATTCATTTTTCAACGCAGAATCTAAATCTTATAATAAATCTTAGGTCGACAGATAAACCATTAACTCCCTAGTACAATGCATGCTATTTAAATCCGCATCCAAAGTAGTCTATAAAGAAATATACAAACCCTATTAAGCAAATGAACATTTTAAGTAAATGAACCATTTTATATTTTGTTTAAACAGCATAGTTGTTTACATTATTTAAGTAACTGTATATACGAGTAATGTCATACATGGGATATACTCAAATATCCCCTCATATATATGTTTAACCATAAATAATTTCATGTGCAAATGTATGTCCAAATCTTGATATGAACATATTTGTGAATTTCTGTTATGACCAAACCTGTTTTTAAATACATTATATATACGGAGAAAATGTATTGAAAAATGTTACGGCATATATATGACCCTATATAATTCAACCACAGGGGATATTACGCTAATTTTGTAAAATCTGTACCTTAATATTGTTTAACATGTGTAAAAAACGTGTATTAAACATACATTATGCATATTAATCGTGTGTGTATAATTTTTTTTATTTTATGCATTTATCAATTTAAAAAAAATTAATTATAATTTTTACAATTCCTTACTTTAATGATTTTACTAACTGTTAAAGTTCACTATTTAAAAGTTATCTAAATCATTGTTGGATGACGTACCTATGAACATAGTTTTCAAAATGTGTAACTTTAAATTTAAAATCTCCATCATACACTTCAGACATTTTTTAGAGGAGTAGCGCTACACAAATAATGCAACTGGTAATATAAAATTCCATAAAATAGCTGGACGTCAAATATGAAAAAAGTCCATCACAATTTCCTTTACATTTCTTTTCCCCACTCCAACATACAATTCTTGTTAGCATTTTGACAACACCTTTGATTTCATCGCATACTGTGATGTTATACATAATTTTGGTATGAAATTGGATTGTGCTTCGGGTCTGGTAGCAAGACGTGTTTGTCAATGCAACCGGATGGGTCGCTGAACTTCTCCGAACAATAAACTATCAGGATTCTCAGCACACTCCACTGTATTTCAGTATATACTGTATATACATACGTATGCATGCATGCATGCATGTAATTCCGCATGGGAAATGCACAAAAATGGCAACCAAAATGTCCACCATCATTACTGCATACAGAATGAGCATTGGGAAACTCTATTGAGAGCAAAACTTGAACAACAAGGGAATCTCCTCTTGAGAGCGGTGTAGTTTGCCACTCTTCGAATGAATAATCAATGATAATTAGCCAGAAAAGCGATTTCCAATATCGACAAACCAGCGGTCATTTTGCAAATTATTTCTGAACGGCTTTGGCAATTTGGTATAAAGCTAAAATACAGGCCGCCCTAGAAAACAAAGCTTACGTTTCAATAACCTAATTTAACAACTATTGTTTTTATCTGTTAATATCATTACAACCTACCAAGTTTGATTTAAATTTCACTATGTTGTGAATATATTATACACACAGTATAAATAAGACCATATACATAAGGCCATTCAAAAAAGACGTCCCCGAAATTCCTTCAAAAATGTACCCCACCCCACCCCCTTACACACTGCCCACAATGTGTCCATTTTAGCCCAATTATACGTCCTTATTATTTTTTTTAAAAATTTAGGGTGTCCTGAAAATGTATTGGACCATACAGATCCTATATGTTTTCGGATTAACGAAAATTTCCTGACCTCGAATTTAAATTCCAGCTTAAAATTGGTGTTTAACACATGTAACATCATTATGTATTCATACAAACCTAATGCACAAGGCAATATCTTTAGTCCTAGCTAATATTGTCAATTTATTTCTAAATACATTTTCATCGAATAAATATAAAGCATACATTGTTATACTGTAATTCGCCATTAAAAGGCAATATTGTACATGGCTACACATGATGTATAAATTGTGAAATGTATATAAAATGTGAATTCCTGCACAACTGTTTTGCAAATTTCTTTTCACATAAATAAACTATATTAATTTTAAGACTTTTTTAAGTCATTTTATTTATACCAAAATTCATTCATAATTTCACTTCTAGATAACACTATATATACTAAGGACCACCATTAAAAGTGACCCGAATTATCCTGAATACAAATTTAATTTAACTTTTTACCATAATGAATTGAGTTGACTTTTACAAAGACAAAGCTTTAAAATAATGGCGTTTCAAAAATTCTTGTTAGTAACACAAGTGTTACATGAAATTTTCTGGCTTGATATTCAGTAGATACAAACAACACATTGTTAAGACCCCAAACATTACATATACACATTGTTTCATAATGTCTAGGAATTTATCATCGACACGTCATTCAATATAATATATAAGGAGGGGACTGGCAAATATTGTTTATAAGACAAGAAAATAGTCGTTGATAAAATTGCGGAAGTAAAGCTAGGGCTAAATCTGAGTCATCGGCAATTATTATTACAGTCAGTTGTCTGTCCAATTCGGGAAAATAGTAGCCATAGAAAGTCTGGACGCATAAAATCGATGAGCCAGCACAATAAGTAATTGAATAGTGAATTTGGAGTGGGAAACGCAAACTCTAATTCACTATGTTGTTCATCATTCATTCAATTAGACCTTCAGCAACTAAGTTATTAGGTTCGTGTATGATGAATAAATTTTTAGGAGAAAAATTGCCACACTAAAGGGAATGTCAAAGGAAAAACGCGATGCCATAAGGTCATGTAGCGTCATATATAACGATAAAAAATATTGTTGGCCAAACTATGGCAATATATATGTCACATGTGGGAAACATATGCCAGCTTAAGGGAAAAAGTTGCATGTCCACTGTTATGGTTTATAAACATTTATGCGATGACGAGGCCTCCAGGTGACGAACATCAAGTTTTATTAAGTTTAAGGTGGATTTTATTGACCCGTGTCCCTCACGGTCACTTTTATAAACGCACTTTGGTATTACTTTTACTTTCATGGTATGCGAACAATAAAAATATAAGCGTTTTTATTTGAATTTTTAAAATATAGGTTAACAAAAAACATCGAAAATATGAGAAAAACTATAAACTGTTCATAGACACCCCGAGCAATCGTGAATAACAAGACAACCATCGTATAAATATAGAAAAATATTTGTTTGAAACACAACAAGCAGATATGTATTTCAACCTATAGGTCTACAATTGTTGAAATACAGTGGAATGCAAAGTACCAAACTGATAGCACAGCCAAAATTACGTCATCATAATAACACATTTTAAAGATTTAATCAATAGAGATTGTATATAAGAATTTATTTTGGTTATAACATATTAAAATTGTAATATAATGCAGGTATAGTTCATCTTAAAGTAAGGAATTTGATATAAATAATATTCAATCAAAGTTCGCCATTAAAATAGTAATTATGCTGTCACATAAACTAGTTACGCATATATTGGAAAAGCACATGATTTTTATGCAGTGAAATTCATTAAGCTGGAAACTATGAAATTACTTTAATACACTTATTGCAGCTCTAGTGAATATCTTCGATGAAAGCTTCCTATTTATATCAGATTTTCATCGCTTGAATTTTTAAAGAAATCGGTCATGGATGTAATCTGCTATTGATCATCAAGAGAAATAGAATCCATACAAAGATTATTTACTGTTAATTTTTTACCACAAAAATCCTTAATGCTTCGTTCAATAAATTTATTAAAAATTGTTATACTGTAGGTACTGTGTGAAAAAGTGTTTTATTTACAAAATTTAATGTTTCAACTTTGGTGAAGGGTACTACAATTAACAACGCTTATAACTTCATTTATAATTTATTTTATTTTAAACTAATTGGCCAACAAACTGCGCTACTGTCACTAATAAAATTATCAAGTACAACAATTATAAGCGATAAATAAATTAAACGATAATCACTGGTCGTAAATTCACTCCAAATACATGGATGCATCACTACTTATAAAATATTTATAATTATTTATGCACAATTATTATGGACAAGAATAAAAGCATGGGTATTACAGTAACTTGATTTTCTGATTTGTCTAAATATGGGATTTCCAATATATACCCAAAGACAGTACTGTATGTGGTGTATATGTATATAATTAAAACTTCACGCAATGATTTTGCACAAAGGTGTTATTTTTGTAAATCGGATAATTAATGTCCATTACCAGTTTCCTGCAATTATCGTTGTCTGCTAATCTAGGAATGTCTGAGAAAAATCCTAACAAACCTCTTTTGCCATTGTGAATATCCCATCGATCCATCTGAAGAGTTTGCTCCTCTGCCTGCGAGCAACAATTGCAGTAAATTTCATTTGCACTAACTAAATTTGATCAACGTCTGCCCTGGGTTTCGAGGCACCAATCTCACAGAAACCGGTATGTTTTTTTTCCCCTTCCATTGCGAGAGAAATATCTGAAAATGAACCCAGTGGGAAAAAAATCGCTAAGGCTACCAAAAAAGCGAAGATGGGCCACCAGGGAAACTACGCAGTGAAATCGAGCTGACAAGTTCATTGAAAAAACTTATGAAAATCCCAGTTTAGACACGGTGTGTCCAGGGTCTAAACTAGGATTTTCAATTCCCACTTACTTCCAGTGTGCCAATGTAAACAATTCAAACGCTGAAATCTACTGCAAATAAATCGATAAAATACCCGAAAGAAAGCGGACGCTCAAGTAGATCAGGGAAAAAACATCTCAAATGTTTTAAAAACTTTGATTTACAAACATCCCTTAAGCTCATTTATAAATACTCAAAATAAAGACATGTCTTTTGATTACAAATTCAATTTTAATTTGTCAAATATCACAATTAAAACATAGTATAAGTGGTATGGCACAATCCTCAAATATCTAAAGTAATTTGTTTATAAAATTTGCAAAACTTGTAAGACCTTAAGGACATTGTGACAAACTAACACAATTAGAACTTTGACACATAGTTTAATAGAAAGTTAATTATAAACTTTCCTGGGTGGACAAATCATTTACGGCCATATATATGCCATATTTTGTCAAATCATATGGGGCCATATATGTCATATTAATGTCAAATCATATAGGGCCATATATGCCATATTATGTCAAATCATATGGAGCCATATATGCCATATTATGCCAAATAATATAGGGCAATTGCCATATTATGTCAAATCATATAGGGCAATATATGCCATATTATGTCAAATCATAAAGGGACATATATGCCATATTATGCCAAATCATACAGGGCCATATATGCCATATTATGTCAAATCATATAGGGCCATATATAGCATATTATGCCAAATTATATAGGGCCATATATGCCATATTATGTCAAATCATATAGGGCCATATATACCATATTAATGTCAAATCATATCGGGCCATATATGCCATATTATGCCAAATCATATAGGGCCATATATGCCATATTAATGTCAACTCATATAGGGCCATATAGGCCATTCTATGGCAAACCATATAAGGGCATGTATTCAATATTCTGCTAAATCATATAAGGCCATGTATGCCATATTCATGGCCATACAACACACTTACAGTATTTGGACATAAACATTTGTCCAAATGTGGCCAATTCTGGATAATTCATGTGTCCATATATGGTCATTATATGATTTTATTCCACTCTAGGGTTACTGGATAATTCAAAGAGAAGATGTGAACACATTGGTCAGCAAATTTTCTGCACTAGATTTTTGAATAGCTTTGGCAAATATTTCCTGTTTTGGAAACATTGCATCGGTCTAACGTTTAGGTCAGCTGATATAAATTATGGAGCAACAAATTAGGGAAGTTATTTTTTTTCAGTTCACTTGAATATAAGCGAGCAACGACGCAAGAAATTTTCCCAAAGTCCAAACAATTAAAAGTATTCACATCTAGAAATGGTTGTGAAAACCGACAGATGTTTCAGCTTCTGTATGAATGAGCACAACGAGACATACAAAGGTCTACTCTCGCGTGGTTACAGTAACCTTAGGATACCCATGTGCAAGAATTCACAGATGTCATCATAAAATACCACTAATATATAAGCAGTCAATTAACAAAATAAAGGAGGTTACTGCGAATAAATTTCACAGACATGCCCAGACGAGTCAACGGTTAACCATTGCATAGATAACAGATGTCACAACTCCATGGATACAAAGGGAAAATCCAGGGGCTCTGGGCTCTATTTTTTTTAGAAAGAGCATCCAAGTAATCCAAATAACTGATTTTTTCCTTTGAATTAGGGCACATTAGTGCAAAAACACGAACTCTTCTACGAACATTCTTTGAATATTTCTACGAACCTTCTTTGAATAGTTTTACGAATCTTTTTTGAATATTTCTAGAAACTTTTTCAAATATCTCTACGAACCTTTTTTGAATATGTCTATGAACTTTTTTTAAATATGTCTACGAACTTTCTTTGAATATGTCTCGAACTTTCTTTGAATATTTCTATGAACCTTCTTTGAATAATTCAATGAACTTTCTTTGAATATTTTTATAGACTTTCTTTGAATATTTTTATAGACTTTCTTTGAATATTTTCTTGAATCTTCCTTAAATATTTCTATGAACTTTCTTTGAATATTTCTATAAACTTTCTTTGAATAATTCAACGAACTTTCTTTGAATATTGTTATGAACTTTCTTAAGAACCTTCTTGGAATATTTCGACGAACTTTCTTAGACTATGTCTACGAACTTTCTTTGAATATTTGCACAAATCTTTATAAATGCTACTAAATACAAACTAAATAGTCTACAAATTTCTGTTAATAATTTTCAACAAGTTTTATCCCATTTCCCATTTCTTTTTTTTTTTTTAGTAAAAGTTGTATTTAACTTAACTTGACTAAATTACTAGAATTACTAGAAAACTACTTGGTGTACATTCAGAAAATTCAAAGAGATTTTTGAGTATATCACTACAAGTATCAGTTTTAAGGCAATATAGACTATGCCAATGGTTTCTGTTGAAATTACATGAAGTTTATGTGACGCAAAACGTGGAAAAAGGGGGAAAATTGCGATGGCTCACCCAGTTTTATGGTTTTAATTTCGGCGAAAACGTTCGTATTTATAGGAGCAACTTAGCCGCCGGATTAAATGACACGACAACACGAAAACAGACGCTATCGCTTTTGTCACAATATAATTTAATAAGCTTATATACGCCATCTTTGTGGATATGAGGGGATAGGCGCCCCTGTTCGTGTCTTTCTACATACAATATAATAAAATGTACACAATTTTGAGCTTAGGTAAACAAATTACGAACGGAGAGCAAATGAGGATTAAGCAAGCTTCGTTAAATTGATTTCTAATAAAAATTGTCAACGGTTCTGTAATTATTAATGAGTGAAGATGAGCAAGGTACGATTTTCAACAACAAATTCAGGGTGATCGTAAATAAAAATTATTACAGGCTGTCAAATGTAAATACAAGTTGGATGTGTTGCATCTGCTAAACCTCTGATGATCAACTTGTAGTCTAATGTGAACCCCTAGTTTGGTTTTCTTTAAAATTCAAGATATACGTTCAAGTTTAGGGTCCTTGCTGTTATATTTGCTAAAATAGTTTTACAACTGACAATGCTGGAGATCTAATAAACAACAGGTGTTAATCGGCGTCATATGTCTAAATATATTTAATTTGCCATATCGTTTCTGAACGCTTTTCATATGTTTATACTAAATAAATGTAAGATTTCATTGTTGAAAAACAATTTTAGTAAGTTCATGATTTGTTTTAATTCAAATAAGCCTCTCTTAAATAAAAATGTAACTCATATTTTCTAAACAACTTCTGATGTCAAATATACCCCCGGGTGATCATCAAAATTTTTAAAAACAACGTGGTCATCAGAGGTATAATGTACTTTTATTATATCATCTACAGGTATTTTTTATTTCCTGACAAGCATGGGTTTATGATTAAAAAATGAAGTAATGGCCGGCGGATAGACTTGTATGGTAACAGTGATGTGCTTCCTTAAACCAAAAGCTTTAAAAATATTTTTTAGGATTTAAAATTAGCCACTATGAAACCTTGACAAACAGCAACGAGAATCTCTCCTCTTTGCTAGAGAAACTGGCATAAATTATTAGTAGCTCGGCTATAAATTACCCTTTCATGCAAATGAGGGTTATAGTCATGTTTCAAATTAAGTTTTCCTTAACGTAATAGGCGGGTAAGCCAATGAAAACGCGTGCTTCATTTTCACATCAACATTTCATCTCGTCATGAATTGCTAATTAAAAATAATTCATTAGCTTTGCTTATTTTACATTATCTTGCATCTCAAAGATGTGGACTGGTACATTTGAGAAACTGAAGAAAATTATAACATAACAAAGAGTAGCCATTTACAACACCAAACTTGGTAACAATGGACACAATAACGTTATTGTTGGAAATAAGTGTTAACTAATGTCAGACTTAAATTTTTAAAAGAATAAGATAAAATATATTTTAGAAAATTTCCAAATGTAGTTTTTTAAAAAAATTAAATTTTGACAACAAACTACAGTATTTTAGGTAAAGAACTATCGTATTTATATTATCTTATTATTCATTGTTTTACATATTACAGTACATTTATAGCGTGCTTAACAATATTAAAATCCAATCAATAAAACAATTTAAAAATGTTGACAGTAATGATTTTATAATATACCACATTAAAAGTGAGGCAGCTGTAAATGTTTACCCTCAGGCAGTCTTACGACCGTTTCGTTTTTTAATTTTTTTTAATTACACAGATTTTTGTCAGAAATGTATTATTTATAGATATTTAAGTACTAGATGTACATTATATCCATGCAGTTTATTTCCCTAATTCAAGCCAAGTAAAATTGTCAAATAGAAGGAGATGGCATGTCCAAGCCCCTCAGGCCCTCAATTCCCAAACCGGCCTTGCCAACAAAATTATTAGTATTAATTAGAATTACGTCGCAATTTCTTGCCAGTTTTCAACCAGAAATTAATGTGGGAAGAAATAATTTAATTAAGACACCAGAAGAGAAGGGTTTTATATAATTAATTACCTAACACACCACTGCGAGTACTTTAGTGGCCTTCCTAAGTTGAAAATTAAATCATTCTAGAAAGTTGTCAATGAATTTCTAACAAAACATCGAGTTTAACATTTGACCTAGTAATTCGTGGAGGTCCTTTGATAATTACTGTAGTTATAAATCTAAAAAACGATAAGGTGAAGGTGTCATTTTAATAAAATATCCGTACAAATCATTGCATTGTTAATTCAAATTCTGAGCAACATTGTAAAAGTTAAGTTTTAAAAAAAAAATTCCTATAGAATCTACCATTCATTGCCAATCAAAATTATATTTCTAAAATATTGATCATTTATACAATCAGTTAATCATATTTACATTGTAATAAGGGGCATTATTTTAGCACGGAGCAAATTTTACAATATTTTATACATCAAATTTACTTGTTATGGTTTTACATGAATATACAGTAAATAAATAATACATTCGTGAATATAAAATAGATTATACAACTAAAAGTAAACTTATATCTGAATGGTTTTTTTTAAAGTTTGGCTTTTAAATTTCAATTAAGTGATAAATCCTTTTATATCTTGATCTATGTTAAGTAAACACTATGTGTAACATAGTAATCAACTTAATGTACATATGATGTAATCCAAAAACTTAATTGTCAAATAAAGTGCTATGTCAACTTGTAATTTAACTAAATATGAATTTTTTTCAAATAGCAATCCAACAAGTTATTTTTAATGCATTTACATTATTTAATCATGGCAAACCATGGCAAATTTAAGTGTAGATACGCACGCTCTAACCACACTGTTGTGACGTCATCACGCAATTAGTAAATGATCACTTCGATCCAAAGGCTCTCACCTATATATCCCCCTTTTTCCATTTAGCTACATTGGCTTTAATTACAAATGATGCTCCTAAATCAATTAATTAGCTACCTTCTAAATTACGTTGACTGTCGAGGAACTTTCCCGTTTGCCCTTAAGACAAATAACCCGAAATCCGCGTGATGTGTGTAAATGAGTAATTAGCAAAAACAATCTGCATTTTCAGTGAAGCATTAGCCTCGATTAGTTTCGCTTTTGCAATGGATTTTTTTAATTCGTTTTTGTGGATTTCCGATGTAATGGATAAGATTAACAAACACACATCCACACTGCGGGGCTTTACGCTAAGTCGCAACATTTTATTGTAGTGCAAATATCAATTGAGACCAATGCCACAAATGCGTGGGATAATGATGGCTCGTTAAATTTTAATGCTCTGTTCGAGCAAGTGAATTCAGGTAGGAGGAGGATATTGCTTTGTCCAGTGGTGTAGTAAACAATTTGAGCGTGTCTTTTTATGGTATCGAAGGTAAAAAACATTGTGGATTAAATGCTAGAGCAATTCATGTCACTTTATTTACCCGGAAAAAAAAAGATGAACTACCGTATTATAACCCATTAACTTTCATACAAAATATCTTAGAAATAGTTAGAGATTATTACTTATTGTAAGCTGGAAAAAATAGATAGGACCAACGTTTCGTCAAGGGTCAGTGGTCACAGCTTAAGAATGGGCATTTATGGCTTCATATGTTAATTTCTTGTATGACCACATATGCCCATACAAGTGTGCTATATAGTGAAACTTCGAATATCGTGTCTCAACACTTATCTTGATCAAGGGTTTAAATAATGTATCTAGACTAATGTATTTAAGGGCGTCTGGTACCCTATGTATTTCAATGGGTAAAATTTGCACTACACCCAATTTTCAAAATAAAAAAGTTTCAATAAATTTAAAAATGCATACACATTCTTTAAGACGTTTACGAGGTCTTGTTATATTTATTTTTTTGATTTAAATTGTTAATTTTTATTAAAATAACAAAAAAGGCGAATAATATTCGTAGTTCGCTCCATTATCCA
>JAQGBW010000900.1:0-32094 GCA_034698625.1 Julus scanicus | reverse complement strand
CACGGACTTTTGAAAATATACAAAAAAAAGCCGTGTTTTTTTTAACAATGAATGATCATCTAAGAAATTCAGCAAAACCTTGCATTTACGTAGCCGTAGGAAGTTCCGGCTGTATGCAATTACAATTTGATTACGATATTCGTAATATGAAGTACGATTCCACAGGTACTCTGAATTGCCCATGAGTACTATTTTCCAAAGTCTGATTCCTCATTTCATATGACTACTGATTACATATGTACTTTACTTGTATTATAGAGTAGGATTCCACCGTAATCGTAATCAGTACTCCGGCTGATGAGTACAATTTGCCAGAGTCTGATCTCTAGCTAGAAATGCAAACAGAATTATGTTGTTGTTATCTAATCAGCAACTGTTTTAATTTGGATTTTGTGCTGTGGAAAAACAGCGTGATTTTCTGCTGGAATTGAGTGTGGGCTCTCAGCCCTGGAATGGTCTCTGGCTCGCGAGAGTTTGTATGTGGTTTCGATCCGCTTTTCTGTAAATGTCAAAGGTAGACGCTATTGGATTAGTAAGGCACATTGCGTCGGAGGGGGAGAGCATGAAAATACATTTCAGCTTTTAATATCGTGCTTATTATTGCCGAGAGCAGCCTCTCTGTCGCTGGAAAAAAAAGAAGCTTCACTCCCACGTTGACGGTTTAAGACATCTATGCTAATTTGTTTTGTTGCTAATGAGGGCTTTAATGAATCCAAGAATTTGCATTATGTAATGAAAAATGAATTCTGCATGATGTTAGCATTTTGGACACTGTAAATATGCATGGTCTCAATAAGCGGACACTTGTAGGGTTCTTGTAGGGTTGGAGGTTGCAGGATCGAATCCCATTAAAAATTTAGGTGGCAGCGTTTTTGGGTTACAGACTCAATAGGTTGAAGGATCGAATCCCATTTAGACAACAAAATCCCTAAGGACAGCAGTTATAAAGGTTGCCGCTGAGAATCTTGAGGTGTCAGTGGTGTAAAGGCCGTAGTTAAAAAGGTTGCCGTAGAGCAGCGGTCGGGGAACCGGGGTAAATTACCCCAAATGGGGTAAAAATGAAATTTTTTTGGGTAATAGGGAATTTTTTCTAATATTTAAATTGCTATTTCATAAACGTGTTAGTTACTGTAAATTAATTCAATAAATAATGTTTATTTAAAATTTACATTGATTGTTTTCTTTTCAAAATGATGGGGGGGGGGGGGGGTTAATATCGACTTACGCAAAAATGTTTTGGGGTAATGGTTAAAAAAGTTCTCCGACCGCTGCTGTAGAGAATCTTGCGGTGTCATCGTTTTTGGGCTAGAGACTCTGTAGGTTGCCGGATCGAATCCCATTAGAATTTGGGATAGAGACTGTTGGTTGAAGGATATAATCTCATTATAAATTTAGGCAACAAAAACTCTTAAGGGCAGCAGTTATAAAGGTTGCCGTAGAGAATCTTGCGGTGTCACCGTGTTGGGCTAGAGACTCTGTAGGATGCAGGATCGAATCCCGGTCATTAGAAGATGGGCTAGAGACTGTTGGTTGAAGGATAGAATCTCATTATAAATTTAGGCAACAAAAACTCAAAGGGCAGCAGTTACAAAAAGGTTGCCATAGAGAATCTTGCGGTGTCAGTGTGTTGGGCTAGAGACTCTGTAGGTTGCAGGATAGAATCCCATTTTGAACCTTTTATAAAATTTAGAACCTCTAAAAATAAAGGTTCACCAAATGGAACATTTCTTTAGGTGTTACAGAGCACCTATAAAAGTGAATGTTCAAAGGTGTAGTGGAGGTGAAAGGTATAATTGGCTTTGACTTCCCCTTATATAATAAGGATTAAAAAAAAGTGCTGTTGCAATTTTCCACTAACATGAAACTGAAATAATGAAGACTATTGTGGAATGACAAAATAAAAAGTTGAGCAACAATGCTAAGTGTTTTGGTAAATGTCAGGGAATTCAACCCCAATTAATCGTGTCTTGTAAGGGCCATTAATCGAGTTTCTATACGTTGGCTTAGGCCGTAAGCCTAATGGCGGTGGTTTGGGGGAGGTGGAGGTATATCATGCAAGCACCAGGATGGAAAAATATTGATTTCCATTTCAATCGATATTTGTATTATGGCTTTTCGTTTAGCTCTCTCTTGTCATCTTCGTGGTCGGTTTAGGGAAACCACTAGGAGGTTTTGGAGTCAGGGGCAAGTTGTCACAAAGTTGGTTAATAATAATCTTAAAGTAAAATTGGATTTGGTTTGTGAAAGAGTACCTCTATTATTATTGGATAGTTTTGGTTTTCATTAAATTTGGAAAATTATGAGGCCCTGGTCACCTGGTCTCTGCAACGTTGGATTTGGTTGGCAACTTCGGTGAAACATTCACTGTTGATACATGGACGTTGGAGCAATGTTGGATTTTGGTTGGCAACATTGGCAGTCGGTGCATGGACGTTGAAGCAATGCTGGATTTTGGTTGGCAACATTGCCAGTTAGCACATGGATGTTGGAGCAACAATGGAAGTTGGTGCATGGACGTTGGAGCAATGCTGGAGTTTTGATGGCAACATTGGAAGTTGGTACATGGACGTTGGAGCAACGCTGGATTTTGGTTGGCAACATTGGAAGTTGGCACATGGACGTTGGAGCAATGCTGGATTTTTGTTGGTATTGTTGGCAGTTGGTGCATGAACGTTGGAGCTTTGCTGGATTTTGGTTGGCAACATTGGTAGTTAAAGCAACGCTGGATTTTGGTTGGCAACGTTGCCAGGTGGTATGAACGTTGGAGCAACGCTGGATTCTGGTTGGCAACATTGGAAGTTGGCACATGGACGTTGGAGCAATGCTGGATTTTTGTTGGCAACATTGGCAGTTGGTGCATGAACGTTGGAGCTTTGCTGGATTTTGGTTGGAAATGTTAGGGAATCATTGACAAGTGGTACCTTCAGTTGCCAATTGTTGGTTTTATGTTGGCAGTCAACATCTGGTAAAAGTTAACAGCTGGTAGAGGACTAGAGTTGCCACTGTGAAAAATCTTTTTATGTACAGTATATTGTATGTATATGTCATCTCATTAATATGCAAATCAGCTAAAGCACGCAGTGTTTTGTTGGAGAAATGACAGCCAAACATATAATCATGGTAAGTCTGGTGCAAGATCTGTCACCATTCTAAAAGAAGACTTATCAACTTTGTTTTGTAATGATCCAGATTTGTTTATGGCCCCATTTTTCTGACATTTATCGGGGCAAGGCATAACGTTTATTTTTGAACACTCGGCCTTGTGTCCTTAAATGGTGCTCCCACCTGGGCGGAGGCCTGGATCCGAGCAAGGTGTTGCTCGGGGAGATCCAGGCCGTCAGGACCAATATGTGCATTTTGGCGAATTTCCAAACCATCGATGATTGATAATAATCACGGCACTCATCGAAACTGGCGATTTATGACCCTCGTACTTAAATTGCGAGCTCTTGACAGTCTGCTCCAGATAGCGTCCGCTTGGCACGGGTTTTAGCACATTTTCAAAATCTGGAATTTTCAGGGATATTCAGCATGTAAAGGACACGTGTCTGGACATAATGAGAAGGACACACATCTGGACATAATGAGAAGGACATATCTGGACATAATGAGACGGACACATGTCTGGACATAATGAGAAGAACATATCTGGACTTAAGGAGAAGAACACATTTCTGGACATTATGAGGACATATTTGGACATTATGAGAAGGACACATATCTGGACATGATGAGAAGGACACATATCTGGACAATATGAGAACTTGAGAAGGACACATATCTGGGCATAATGAGAAAGCCACATATCTGGACATAATGAGAAGGACACATATCTGGACATAATGAGAAGGGCACATATCTGGCCGTTAGAAGATGGACACATCTGGACATAAGAAGATGGACACATCTGGACATAATGAGATGGACGCACATCTGGACATAATAAGAAACACACATATCTGGACATAATGAGAAGGCCACATATCTGGACATAACGAGTAGGACACATCTGGACATAATGAGAAGGACACATTTTTGGACATAATAAGGACACATCTGTACATAATGAGAAGGACGCATATCTGGACATGATGAGAAGGAAATAATGAGGACACATTTTCATATTCTGGAATTTGCCATACACTGGTGTAATTTCCCCCTGGATAGGATCCATCGGTGTTTCCACCTAACAACAATTTCTCCATTCCTCCCCCCTCGTCCTCCATAATAGGCTGACTCTGACGTTGGCTGGCTCCAACGGATCACCTCGTCATCTCCCCCCTCCCCTCATCTTCTCCCCCTGCGGATCTTCAGCGTCGCAGAAAAACCTTGGGAGAGAATTCCGTCGTCGCCGTGACACCACGGATATATCCACCAACAATAACGGTGGCTTTTTTTTCTTCCAACATCCCGGTCGTCGGATATTTCAACGCCTTCACATCCATCGCTGTCCGCCGAGGAATTTTGAGCGGATCCGACGTCTTGGGTTTACGGCCATCGTGGACCCTGCTGTTCGGTGAGATGTTTGTTTACCATTTTGCGAGGCCACCATGTTTGTTATTCCACCAGTATGGTGTGTGTCAGGGGTGGTTAGGGCCGATAAAATACAACCACCTGATGTATCCCTCAACCCCTTCGTCACAATTGTCACAAATTTTACTACACCCCATCCATAATGATGTCACAACCCGTCGATTTCCCCCCTAATTATTTTTTAATAATTCTATATTCTTTTATAATTTTATCGGGAAGAAAGTTTTAAGTCGCTACAGAACCCAAATCTTTTTTCCCGACTGCTATTCAAAATTTCAAATGTTAAAAAAAATTTAAAAAAATATTTTTTACCGTTTGAAATAAATTTGATTGTGTGATGTCACATTACCGAACCACCCCACCCCTTGGTCACAATTGTTGCGTTCCACAGATATTATTTGTGCAATTGTAATTTGTTAGACCATAATTTAATTTTTATGACAAGTTACGAGCAAATCTTGTCAGTTTACGAGTGTTCTGTTCCACAAAGGTATTGTTATTAGCAAGTTGCTCGTAACTTGTAGTGAATTTGTTACAGGTAAATGATTACTCGTAAATTGAGTATTAGACAGCATTTGGAATAGGAATAGAACGTTTTTAATTGAATAAACATGTGGTCCAGTGACAGTGAAGATCACTTTATCTGTTTTTGACAAATTGCTGCTAAATTTACCAAAAATGATGCCCTTTCTAGCTTCAATAGCACAGAGAAGTAGCATTTTATTTTCTCGAGACGCCATTTTCTTTTCATCTTAGACTTGTACTTTTGTGACATCACTTGTGTACATTTACTAATAATTTACAACTGTTTCCGGAGAAAGGTGCTAACTTTGAACACAAATATAAATTGGAATTTTTTTTTATCACATTTAAGTGCACATGTACAAATTTTCAATACATTCCATTAACAAATAGTCATTTTATGATTTTTATAAAGTTGGCTTACTTTTTATTGGCCCACCCTGTAATCTTATGTTTTATATTTTGAATGGTCATGTGCAAGTATTGCCATGTAGGGACCATATTCAGATTTTAGACATTTTAGACTTACAAATATGGGTCACTTATAAGTTAGGAACGTGAACCTTGGCATTTATGGCGAAATACACTCTTTTATATGTCTATTTGAGGTATGCATGGACCATATTTAGAATTTGAATAGCCCTATATATAGCTGTAGGGCTCCTACTCGCAAATAAGTCTTTTCGCTCTTATATGGCGTGCATTATGCTGCTCTGGGAACACCTTAAGTAAGGTCTATCATTCCCAAGCTTCCCAAGAGTGCTTTTGATGGACTTAATAGCCCTTACATGTTTCTATTTTCGTGCTGTCCGAATGGATTTTTTTTCCCTGAGAGGGATCTAATCTCAGATAGATTACTAAAAGGTGGCACGGAAGACTCTCAAGTGAGCTCTAACGAGATTTTGGGGATGTCATCAAAATGCGGAGAAGACCGAGTAGTGTTCAAATTTGCAGAAATTTACCGGTATTACATAAGGAGAAATACAGCACCCGAAACTACAATTATTTTTAATGACAACTCCATATGCAGTGCCCTTCTGTTTAGGGCAAGAGCCGTTTCCTCCAAAACTTGCTCCAAAACCACATACTGGAACAACACGGTGACTGAATGCCCACCGTGTTTTGCCGCTGTGGAAGTTGCGGAACATGTTTTTATGATGTGCCCAGCTCTTGGCCCTATCCAAGCAATAAGTACCCTAACAGTAAATGACAGTGACATTCTGTTTAAGGCAAGGGCCGTTTCCTCCAAAACCACATACTGGAATAATACGCTGACTGAAAGCCCACCGTGTTTTGCCGCTGTGGAAGTTGCGGAACATGTTCTTATGATGTGCCCAGCTCTTAGCCCTGTTCAAGCAAAAAAGTACTCTTAGCAGTATATGATAGTGACCTTCTGTTTAAGGCAAGGGCCGTTTCCTCTAAAACCACATACTGGAATAATACGCTGACTGAAAAAGCCCACCGTGTTTTGCCGCTGTGGAAGTTGCGGAACATGTTCTTATGATGTACCCAGCTTTTGGCCCTGTCCAAGCAAAAAGTACCCTAACAGTGTATCATAGTGCAAAGAAGCAGATTTGTTTTTGACAACTCTTTAGACATGTAGGGACCTGCTTTGAGAAATCGAGGTTTATGATTGAGTATTTTTAAACAAAATACTTTTAAGTAATCGTAAAGCTTTTCGGCAATGTCGCGCATTTGCACAATAAAGCGTTTGTAAACATTAAAAACAACTATAACACAAAAATAGCTCCAAACTATTGGAAACGATAACTTTGTTGTTGTCGTTGAAGATGCGGCATTAGTCATGCTGAACGTCACCGGTCAGGTTTTCCTCACCGTCAACGGAAATTTGTCCGGCATCCTGCATGAATATGAAATAAAATTCAGAGAAAGTCTTGATTTGGTATTTTAACAGGAATATCAGGATTACAAAATTGTTGGTTGTTTGCACTAATTTCATACGCGTGCCGCAGTTTGCGATTCAAATTTGTGGTTTTGATGACCTATCTCAAGAAGTAACCGCAGAAAATCTGTTAAGAGCATCACCACTTCTGACGTTTCGGGGCGTTAGCATATTGGAAAAATTTGTTTTTTTAAAATAAGCCAACTGGAATTTTTTACAGATTTTTGGGGGAAAGTAACGGCAAAATACGAGTAACTTTTATTTATATCAATTTTCGCTTGTTAAAACCAGGGGTTGACTTTTGGAATTGTATTTGCCGTTGGATGTACCGAGGCACCGCTCGCATGTTCGCTTTGTAAACATCAATCGTGTCTCGCATCTGGTTGGCGTAACGCAAAAGAGTAACCTCGGCTTTTCTTTTTTTCTCTCTCGAATAGGTACGCGGAAACTCAAGATGCGTAGCCTGCCGATTCCGGAGTCGAATTTTTTTTCGGAAGAACTGCGACTGGCGGTGGATGGGACGGAAGCCGAGTGATTGCGTTTTCCGTACTCCCCTCATGTGCCGCTGCCATGTTGGTCAAGGAATACCGGATAGCCTTGCCGCTCACGGTGGACGAGTACAGGATCGCCCAGCTGTACATGATTGCCGTAAGTATGAAATGCAGAATCTGGCCCATCTATCGTATGTTTTGTCATTAGATTGCGAATTTCCAAGTGGAACCTTGTGTAAATTTCCTTGTCTTTTGCGCAGAAAAAGAGCCGGGAAGAGAGCCGAGGTGCCGGGAGCGGCGTCGAGATTTTAGTCAATGAGCCGTACTCGGATGGACCGGGTGGAGCCGGACAGTATACACACAAGATATTCCACGTGGGAAGCCACTTGCCAGGTATCCATTGAACTTGTCAGATTGGCAATTTGTATCAATCGTTCACCACCGAAAGAGACGCTCAAGGTTCGTGGTCTTCAGACTTCTAACCTCGGCGCAACCGTATTTTTTCTTACTCGAAAAATAAGTTTTAAAATGAAAATTCGAGAGGGGTCCTTAAAAATGTAAAAATGAGCCTCGGAATCGTTAAATTTTTCCCAGAAAATGTACGGGACACTTTGTTAATTGACACAGAAGCACTGAACACATTCTACGGGACCACGGGTTTCCACGGGAACCCAGTTTCAATACCACTTTTTTACGTGATTTACAGGATGGTTCAAGGCCTTGTTGCCCAAATCGGCACTTATAGTCGAAGAGAAGGCCTGGAATGCATACCCGTACACGAAAACACGGTACACGTGCCCCTTCGTGGAGAAATTCTTCCTGGAAATTGAAACCAAGTACCTGAACGACTGCGGGAACCATGACAACGTTTTTGATCTGACCGGGAGCGACTTAAGGGCCAGGACCGTTGGTGAGTCTCGAGATTTCCCATCCCGGATAGCTTTTCGAACATGTGTTTATTGTATTTTTTTCGGGACGCAGATGCGATCGACGTGGTGAAAGATCAACTGACAGGAGCGGACTACAAGTGGGAGGAAGATCCCAGAAATTTCGCTTCCCAGAAGACGAAGCGCGGCCCTTTGAACGATACGTGGCTGGAAGAATACTGGAAGGTGTGCAAGGACAAGCCCATGCCGCTGCCCGATGGCAAGGCGGTCATGTGCGCTTACAAGTTATGCAAGGTCGAGTTCAAGTACTGGGGCATGCAGAGCAAGATTGAAAAGTTCATCCATGACGTCGGTCAGTTCCAAGTTTTTTGCGGTCCGTTTGTCCCGCTCTAACTAAATCCGCTAATGATCCCGATCCTTTATTGTTCGCGCATCTTAGCCTTGAGGAAAACGATGCTCCGGGCTCATCGGCAGGCCTGGGCTTGGCAGGACGAGTGGTTCGGACTGACCATGGACGACATCCGGCAGCTCGAGCGGGAAACTCAGGAGGCGCTGGCTAAGAAGATGGGTTCGGAAAACGGAACCTGCGCTGCCGGGGAGCCGGCGGAGTCGGACGAGAAAAACGGGGAGATGATCGCCACGTCCAGCGATATTTCGCTGGCTGCTGCCATGCCCGAGTCAGACAGCGTCGCCATTCCGATCCCGGCCACGACCTCGGAGCCTCCGCACTACTCCGTGTCTTGGTCGCCGTCCAATTCTCCGAGGCCTCACAAGCCTCGTAACCTGAATCTTGGCTCCGATCAGAACTCGGACACGTACAGCGCCACCAGCATGGACGGGCGACAGAGGATTTGGTCGAGGAATAATTCCCGTTCCGGTCTACACTCTCCCGGTGAGCGTGTTATTTCTTTGTCTCTCTCGTACAACATTTTGTGGAAGATGCCGGCTTCTTAATGTCCTTTTGTTCATTCCGGCGTAGGATGCGCTTCGGGCAAAAGTTTCGAGATGCAGTTGTCCAACTGGAGGCTGGAGAGTTGCGTGAGCAATTCCGATTCGAGCTCCAACGAGGAGTTCTTCGATTGCGAAGGTATGACGGTCTCGATTTCTCGTGTCGTACAACTTGGGTCTCTCACTCTTTTCATATCACACGAGCGCCGCGGTTGCTTTTAACACGGTTAAATATGGCATGATTATGGTTTGTCCATCGTACACGGTTGGCTGTTATCGAATCTTTTGTATTCTCTGACAACCCTCACACTCGTTCATTCACACATTTTTTTTATACTTTCGTAATTTTAGAATTCCTAAAAAAAAATGTGCGGCGTGTCGAGAGTTGTTTTGACACGCCGCACACCCAAATTCCAAAAGTATTCAATGTTGCCGTAGCACTCAGAAACACGCATTTTTAAGGTTTTGTTTCGCTTTATGTTGTCGCCGTTCGTCCTCACAATTCGTTCATTTAACCATATTCACACTGAAATTTTGTAGTTTGTTTTTTTCTTGTGCATGGTCCCTGATTTGATGTCTTGTTATATGTTTGCATGTGTGCTTGCTACATCTCGTCTCAATACATTACTGCAGGATTATGTTCTCCGTCGTTGACACCAGGTATGCTTTACGCTATTTTCATTTCAATTACATCGAGCGAGAATCTTCTCTGTGGTTAGCAAATAGTCGTACGAGGCGAGTTTTTTAAAGTAAGGGCCGTTCTGATGCCGGATCTAATCGGTATAACGGTGTTTTACAACCGGTGTGGTTCGGCACTCTAGTGCGCTATTTAGTCTAATTTTTCAGTGTGCCGTGACAATTTCAGACCATGTTAACTGTGCCGTGACAATTTCGGAACATGTTAAGTGTGCCGTGACAATTTCAGATCATGTTAAGCGGGCCGTGAGTTGATGAAGCCTGAAAAACACTGCAGTATAAGATAAACCGTATTTTACGGACTATAAGACGCACTTTTTTCTACAAAAAATTGCCTCCAAAATTCAGGTGCGTCTTATACTCGAAATTAATATAAAAATGTCCAGTGTTTGATTTAAAATTTTCCGCCAGTCTTAAAAATGCCACGGGAAATCTATCTCTATCTGGCAACTTATAAACTTATTCTTATAAGCTAATAATTAATTTTAGTCTGGCTTTGCAATCTAATAAAAAAATGGTAATTTTTTTTTTTTTAAACCAAAGTTTTCTGCCCGTTTAACAAAAACATAGTTTCTTGGTCTTAGTTAAATAAGAAATTTAGCCTGCTGGCTTTAATTAAAAATAATATATTATTTTCCCGAAGTTACATGAGCTAAAACGTAAAACTTTAGGTGTAACATAATTTGATTAATTAGGTTTTAGGCTATTTAGAGATAGTTGGCTCATATGCTAAATTTTTATTTAAAAAAAAAATTGCTTAAAAAGTAAGCTGCGTCTTATATAGTACGTAAAATACGGTAGATTTGTTATTGCTGGCGGTCGAGATGGTTGCGCGCTTGCCTCTCGGTCCTACGATGCGTGGTTTACTCCCCGGTCGAGGACGGTGCCGATAATCCGAATTCCAAATTTCAATCGGCAGTAATTTCAAAGCGGCCTTTATTTAAAAAAAAAAACATGCTTCGTATATCCAATGAAATATGAAGGAATTGGTATATAAAAAAAAAATGAAGAATATAGAATAAAGGGGAGAAGCAGTGGGGAAAGGTCCATAGGAGGCGCTACTGTTCACTGAAATAACTACTTCTTGGCAAAATTAACTAACTGTGGCATTGGTTTTGGATGTTGCGAATTTCGAAATGGGCACGGGTTGTTCTTGTAATGATACTCTGAAAATGTTTGCATTACTAAAGCCATGATTTTTATAATCTTCAGAAGAAATCGATGACCGCTCCACGCTGACTAAGTGGAGTTCCCTCGAGATGTTTAACGAGGAGGAGAACCCATCTCCAACGATGGATTACCTTAAAGAAGGTTGGATTTCTTACGTTTGTCGACTTTGTTTTACAATTCCGATATTACCGTTTAGATTGAAATTTGACCGTTGAGTTCGACTAATTTTTTGTATTTGTAGATAGCATTTTCAAACCTGCCTTCATCCAGAAAATCACCTCTGAACAACATCACAGCCGTACCCTGCAGGCTAGCTGTAGCGTGGACATGTCCCTTCCCTGCTCGCCCACCCTGTCTCCGGCCCACCATCCTTGCTCTACCAACGTGCTGATTTTGGTAGTGCACGCCGGAAGCATCTTGGACACGTCTCACGACGTGGCCACCAAGAAGTCTGACATCTTCACCTTCCGTGCCGCTTTCGAGGCAGTCGTCAAGCAGCATTATCCGAGCATGGCCGGCCACTTCATCATCAAGCTCGTTCCTTGTCCACAGATCTGTCTGGAGGCACTCGGCGTTATTTCGAGGTGTGTGTCTGCCGGACCTTTTTTTTGCAAAATTGGTTACCGCTGCCTTCTTTCCATCCTTCTTGATTTTCTTGAATTATTCTTGGAAAACGTTCTGGAGCTAAATACTATTTTTTTTCCCCAGCTTGAGTCCTTACAGTTTCGATGCTTCGGGGTCTCCGTCCACTGTAGAAGGAGGGCCATCCACAGCGTCTTCGGGCACTCAGGACTTCATGCCCATCAGTGCAATCCCCCTGTTCGCTACCTCTTCCTTCGAATACCCCGAAGTCGTCTCCAGAGTCGTTTCCAACACCAACCAGGTCTATCAAGAGTTTTTGAGATCCGAGGACGGCATTGGATTTAATGGCCAGGTAAACTAGTAACGCTTCGAGCGATGAACAACCTGGACATTGTCCATGTTTTGTTTCATAAATAAACATATAATGCATGTCCATCTTGCACGGAACAAGCGTTTGAGCTCGATGCTGAAAACCGTGTTTGGTACGAGCCGTAAAAACTAGACCTTGATTTTTCCTAAACCTTCCAAATTTTCCTCGAAGCGTTCTGCATCTTGCAAAAACGTTATTCGATCTCGTTTCTCTGCAGGTGGTTTTGATCGGAGACAGCATCGGCTCCATCTTGGCTTACGACGCGCTGTGTCGTCCGAATCAGTACGGCAGGTTTGGCAGCGAGACCAGCATCGCGGAAGCCGAGCCGGCAAGCCCGGGTCCGGGTCCCAAATTGCATCCCCTCATCTCCATCAGCGACGGCAACAGCCGTGACGTTCTCGAAGACTGGAAGACGAGGAACATCGAGGATTGCAAGAAGTTTGCCACTTGCAGCTTGGCGCGCTCGTCACATTCCCATTCTCATCCGCCGCCGGCTCCTTCGTCATCCTTGTCTAGTCACGATTTCGGAGGCGAAACCCACCTGACGGCGCCGCTGTTTCGCCGGCGAAGCTCGTGCTCCAGCGAGCAGTCGCAGTCGACAAAATTCGACTTTGAAGTGAGTGACTTTTTCATGTTCGGATCGCCTCTCGGCATGGTCATTGCCTTTCGTAAAATCCACGCATTCGACGACAAAAACAGTGAGTCGGCAAAGTTCTTTTAAAATCCGATACGAGAATCTGGGGAGCGCGTACTCGTACTCACACGTGCTTGTCTGTTGATTTTTAGCTGCTGCTCCGCGGCCGGTCTGCAATCAAGTTTATAATCTTTTTCACCCTATGGACCCACTTGCCAGTAGGTTAGAGCCCCTCATCAGCGCCCGTTTTTCAATGCTGCAACCCGTCAAGGTGGCGCGTTATGCCAAATATCCTTTGGGCGATGGACTTCCCTGCCACCTCCGTAAGTTGAGACCAAACTGTTCTGTGAGGCAAATGAAAAGACGTAGACGGAATTTCGGTTCCGATTAAATAGTTGGGTTTTATGGGTCGATGAAAATCATTAGACCTGAATGGGACAACCTCCTAGAACGGAAGAAGCCGTCATAATTTGCGGACCGGGAATTTGTAGAGTTTTTAAATTTGCGAAAGACCTCTCGAGAGGGCACACAAATTACGTTTCTCGTTTTTGAACACTGGTTGTACTGAGCTGGATGACTTAGCAGTGACGTCATCGGGAAGAACAGGTTCGATTCCCAACTGTGGATTTTCTTGGATTTTCACAGTTTTCAGGCAAATACCGTGATAGTTTTTTTAAACAACAGCCGCGTCCATACTCCTTCCTGTCTATGTTCTTCTGTTTCACTTTACAGCGCTTGTACCTCGCTTTACGGCCTAAATACGTTCCGGAAAAGTTGGCCGTGTAATCCGAACTTGTTTGTGCAAATTGGGGGGTGACTTATCACATTTTTTGGCCACTTTCTTTAATTACAGAATTTTTTTGGCCGTATAACGAAACATTGTGGGCCGTAAATCGAAAAAGTGCCATAATTAAAAAAAGGCCGTTATAGCGAGGTATATAGGTGTACCGTATTCGGGGCTTCCCCCATCATTATTTTGACCCTTTATAATCTTACATGAATTTTAGCCTCTTTAAATTTCAATCAACCAACACTCACCCCTTGTGGCATATATTTGCACTTTGTTTGTTTGTGAAAGCACAAGTAACTATATCGATATTCACACTCATTTTTGCAATGGCACGAAGGGCGTTTTTCCTACCCTACTTTCACTAAACAACGGTCATTGTCTAAATTTCGAGGCTGACAAGTTACGAACAGCGGAACCCTCGACTATCAGAGTCGATGTGGGCCGAGCGTATCTGAAAACTCTGATAATATGGATTAATTTTTGGCTCGGCTGATCGAGGTTCTACTGTATGCGGCAAATTTGCTAAAAAGTTTCGAGGGTATGAAGCATGCTGGGAATTGCCACGGTTGGTTACGTCCCGTTGCACCTCGAGGATTTTTGGTCCTCTGATTTTCCCACTCCCCCAACTCTTTGAGCATTCGTGATTGATTCATTGGAGCTCGTTTTGCATGCATTGATTTTTGCCCTCAGTGGAATGCATCCAGAGCAATGCTCATCACTTCATCGAGATGATCGGTGGCGGACCGAGCACTCCAAGTTTCAGCCGGCGCATGTCGGAGGCCAGCGTACAAAGCGTAATGTCTGGCATAGTGGAAAATGTCCCTTTACAAGCCATCAGTGCACGTACGTTTGTACGAACATTTTGGCATGTCGTTTGTCGCATCTACGTCTGGAGTGCTTCAGTTTTTCTTGTTTTTTTTTCTTTTTCTTACATCAAGTTACCCAGAAATGGTGGGGAACGAAGCGACTCGATTATGCGCTGTATTGTCCCGAAGGGCTCACCAATTTCCCCATCAATGCGTTGCCTCACCTCTTCCATGCCAGCTACTGGGAGTCGTCCGACGTCATTGCTTTCATCGTGCGGCAGGTGAGAATCATCCGGATTAATTCGTGCACCCTCTCAGACAATTTAATCAATTGAAATTTTGTTTTTCAAAACAGTTGTCCCGCACAGACGCCAATATCTTGCACGGCGATTCGGAAAAGGAAGGGCACATTTTTAGCCCTGCCCAAGCCCGGGAAAAATGGATGCGAAAGAGGACGTCCGTGAAATTAAAGGTGGGCCAAGAAGTGAAAGTTTCCTTTTTGCAGTGGTTTATGTAAATTATTTTTTTAAACTATATTGTGTCTCATCCTCTCTTCTAGAATGTCAACGCAAACCATCGGGCAAATGACGTGATTGTCAAGGAGGGCGTACCGCAGATCCTGCAGGCCAGGTTCATGTACGGCCCTTTGGATATGGTCACTCTCACAGGGGAGAAGGTTAGCCGGTTCGGTGTTAAATTTCGTTTAAGCAGCCTCTTTTTTTTGTTTTACTCATCGCATGCGTGGTTTCGAGCAGATCGACATTCACGTGATGAAGGACCCTCCGGGGGGCGAGTGGACATTTCTCAACACGGAAGTCACCGAAAAGAACGGACGGCTGACGTACACCATTCCCGATGAACTGGCCCTCGGCTTTGGAATGTACCCGATCAAGATGGTCGTTAGGTATTTAAATAACTTCATGTACCGTATTTTATGAACTATAAGATGCACCTTAATTTTTAAGCAATTTTTCTAAAAAAATGTGCGTTATAGTCGCAGTATAAGACGCACCTGAATTTTGGAGGCAATTTTTTGAAGAAAAATGTGTCTTATAGTCCGTAAAATGCGGTACACGAGGCCCTCGTTGAAACCCGGCTTTTGATTTTGAACCGCTCTCATCCATCGGGTGTTTTTTTTTTTTGTCAGGGGCGATCACACTTCCGTGGATTTTTACCTCGTCGTCATTCCTCCCAAGACCGAATGCGTCGTTTTCAGCATCGATGGTTCGTTCACTGCCAGCGTCTCTGTCACGGGCAGGGATCCCAAAGTGCGAGCCGGTGCCGTTGATGTAGTCAGGTAATTTAGTCTCTTCGGGTCAGTCTGTTAAGAGGAGGCCGTGCGCTTACGGTGATCTGAAAACAAAAATCTGGACACTCGGATGTTTTTTTTAGGCACTGGCAAGAATTAGGATATTTAATAATTTATATTACGGGGAGACCCGATATGCAACAGCAGAAGGTGGTTTCCTGGCTCGCTCAGCATAATTTCCCCCACGGATTGGTTTCCTTCGTCGACGGTCTATGCACCGACCCTTTGAGGCATAAGGCGGAGTACTTGAGGCATCTCGTCCAAGACGTAAGCTCGCTCGATGTTGTTTGTTGCTCTTTTACGGTTTTCCGTAACCGATTTCCAAGACCCGTAGACCCATAAGGGCATTTTTTGTATAAGGGCCGTATTTTAACTTTTGGCCATAATTGTAACGAGATCTTTTCTTCTTTGCTCGCTTTTCTCAGGCTGACGTTGTAATTTACGCGGCTTACGGATCCAGCAAGGACATCTCGGTGTACACATCCATCGGCTTGAAACCCGAGCAAATTTACATTGTTGGAAAAGCGTCTAAAAAGCAACACGCTTTGGCTCAGGTAACCCACAAAATTGCAAATTTTTTGTTGTGTGCGTGAAAATTTCTAACACTCGCTGCCCTAAAATAGTTAATTCTAAAATAAATGGACCTCGAAGCCGGTCAAATACTGGTTTTTTGGCCAATTTGCATCCATTTAAACCAGTTTGTGACTAAATTGCGTTTAAAAATTCATTTTTAAAAATCAGCAATTTATTACTGGATTATTAGCTCCGTAAAGAGATTTTCTGAAATTTGATTGTTTTTGGGGCTAACGCCTTGCGGTGTCCACCCTCTCTGGATAAATTTGAAAGAGATTACCAAATAGCAATTCATACTCTAAAGTCGTCTCTGCTGACGGAAGTCATGTTTTTGAGTGAGGATTTCCCTGTGGGAATTCAGAGTAGAGAAATGGTGTTTTGGCGAAAGTTTTGGCGTTAAACTTATTGGGAACTTCTTGATTGTATGGAATACTAAATTGTGGCAGTTTACAAACAGATATTTTAAGATTTAAACGAATTAATTATTAATTGGAAGAAAATTCAAGCTGCTGAGGAATATGGTTATAATCCAAAAATCGACTGTTTTTGCAGTAGGTGCTGTCAAAACACACTGGCTCGGCCCATTTTATCATGAATTATTTATAAATAATAGTATTATTTAATATAAATAATTGACTTTGAAAAAATACTTTATTGGGGGAAAACATATAAGCAGTGTTCGACTTACGACCTATGCAACAAAGGATTGTTCGACTTTACAACCGTTTTTTTTTTTTTTTTTAAAGTTGTTTAAAAAAAGTATTTTTTTTAAATTTTCTTATTAAGACGTTACATAGTGTCTAAAAAAACATGTAATATATGTTGTAAAAATCACGGGTCCAGCAGCCTTGAAAGTTGGGAATGTGCTTGAATTTTATTACTATGTGCACAAAATTCGGGACAAAAGTCGATTTAGGATTAATACTTGTGCCGTGGATATCAGATATTTTAACCAGAATTTGTGTCTTATTTTTCCAGATTCTTAGCGATGGTTATGCCGCTCACCTCAACGAGCTGATGATGCACGGGCGATCCCGCACCGCGCAGGGAAATGCAAGGATGGTGATCCCGCGGGGATGTTTCGGACTCCCCGGTCAAAACATGGGCCTAAGGAGGCGCAGGTCAGCCAAACGAACCACGTCGTACCCCATCACGACTCCAGGAGCCATTGAAGGTACCTTAAGACCTCGAGGCGTATCGCCCCGTCCCAGTCAGAGCTCTCGCCTCTAAGCCCCAATTTCTAAGGCCTTTTTTGTTAACCAACACTTCTCTCTCTCTTCACTTCTCTGGGACTCGGCACTTGACCGCAGCATTGTTTTCACGGTTTCTCCTAGCATCTTCATCACTTTTGGCAACACGCTTTCTTACAATGATCCTAAAGTCGAGACTGGCGAAGAAAATATTTGTCTTTCCGGAAGCAAAACAATGGTTCTTTTTTTTGTTCCATGGCATTAGGATCGCTTTCGTGCACTATGTGAAGGAATCGAGGGGGGAAAATTACCAACTTTGATTCTACGCAAGAAAATGTTTGGTGCCGACGAACTGCGATGCGAGGTGCAAAACTTGGTGGCATGCCGGTATTATGACATCCGGTTTTTAATCGGTCGCAACCTCGGCACTGAGACTCTTGGCTTTGGTCGATGCTTCGCAAAACTGCCCTTCGGACTAACGCCGTTTGCTTATTAATCTGGGGCATTCTTCGGTTTTGAGCTTTGGTGTCGGCAAGCTTTATTTAAAGCGATAGCGGTTTTGGTTGAGCAAAAACAACTGAAAACTTATTTTGCTTAACTAACTTTTTGCTTCGGGAATGAGCCCTTTTAACTCGTGTGATTTCAGCCAAAATTACGGTAGTCAAGGACATGAAAGTGACGTTTTCCGTATTTCTTTATAAATGTAAAAACACGTTAAGAACAATCTGTAAAGAAATGCGGAAAATTTTCCAACGAGAGAAAGTTATACAGTACCGTAAAACCTCGATTATCTCGGATACTGCGGATTCTTACTCAAAATAAATTCTACTAATATTTTCCCAGTTTGTATGATATATTATCATTCGTTGATATTTAATGTTAAGTAAAACGAGATAAAAATATACATTTCTACATTTTTTTGTAGAATATTAAATGTATTTATTATATGGCTAACAAAAATGTATACGGTACGTTTCAAACTTTTAAAATACGTCTTTACAATTTAAAAAAAAAATTATGGCTACTCGGATAATCGGAGTTCTACCATACGTGTACAGCGACTTTCCCCGTTGATGATGTCCCCTGAATTTTATACGCTGTCCTTGCCGTTGAGCATTTTCGCTATTAGTCGCACGAATGCCGAATTTCTAATTGTTATTCATTTTTCAAGGATCATCGAACTACGTTTCAATTTGAGTTCTCTCGTTCTGTCGCCTCGCGCTTTGCCCGTTTCTCCCCCCGCATTGGCATAGAGCACAGAGATATCGATCAACATCGGACAACAAGGTACTCACTTGTATATAAACAATGTATAGATTACCGGGTTTCACCGCTCTCAACGATATTAGACCCTCGGCTGCCGCGAGAACAATTCCTCGCTCCACGCGGCGAGCAAAACTACCCGATTGCACATCGAAAAACGTCAAAGACGAAACTTTTCGTGCGGCCGCAGCCAGATTTTTTCTCGTTTCGAACCCCTGGACAACAACGACATCAGCTGTGATTCCCGAAACCATCGCAGCGTGTTCCAAGCAAAATGTGCAATCTTGGCGTCTCTCGGGATACGAGACAGACTCTCATTGCTCACCGTTGTGTTCCTCCAGGAAAGATCCAGTAAAATTTCATAAATTTAATCGGTTTATTTTTTTCTCTCTCCGGGTTACCAGCAACGAGCCGGGATCACACGCGAATCGAATAACGACTAACATATTATATGCAAGACTTTTAGGTTTATGAAATTTTCTGACGGTTTTCTTCTCACGTTTCAGTATTGTTTTTTTTTTTTTGCAGACAGTTTCAACGTTCCCCTTTCGCTCTCACTTTCCATTTCGATTCTGTTTCGAAACGGTGCCACGGGGCAACCTATCTGTTGATTTTCTGTTCTCGCCGTACTCGATTCAATGTCTTCTTAAGTGTTTTCAGTATTTTCCTCCTCATTTTTCATCGATTGCTATTTAACAGATTCGTTTTATTTCCATTCTACCCTAAAGTATTATTTGTTAAATAATACTCACGTCTCGAAAACTGGTCTCTGTTCGTGATTTACTTTCCTCGCTTTTTTCTCGATCGTTTCAGAATACGTACTCGGGTATTTCGATGCTCAAACCCCTCTCATCCTAAATTAGCATCTATTTTTTCAAACTCGGATTTTGGTTGGTACCTACAAAGAGTAATTTAGCGGGTCACGGATGTGCTCACTAGGCTGATGAATGTATCTAAATTGACCTCCCTAACACCATATAGACTGATGTCACGTAATCGAATGAATATGTTTTCGGCGGAATGGCCGAACTGCAAGACGCGCCAGCTAAAATCCACCTTAAACCCACATTCCGTCTTACGGTATTTCTACCGGATTACAAAAGCTTATACTAAACACCGAGCTAGGGTGGGTGGGTAGTAGTAATGCTATCAGAATTTCAGGGGTCCATTTCCCGGAATGGCTACTACACGGTTTTCCACAGTTGTTTGTTTTGTTCATTTGGTTGATTTTCATTGTTGGCCTATTTCTGCAACACGAGGGCTAAACACCAACGCCAGGGAATAAGCCTTCAACACCTACCAGGGAATTTAGCCTACAAAGGGGGACTTTCACCCCCTCTCGAGGGGTCTTTAACGTGCAACAATCAACATCGGGCCTCGGTTTAAACTCTCATCCGAGAGAGCCGCCACTTTGAGAATTACATGTAATTTCTCCCATCCGTAAAAATTCCCACTGACCTCGACCTGGGAGCGAACCCAGCATCTAAGGATCAAGAGGCAAGCACGCAACTACTCGAACGCCGGCGTCGGCTCCACAGTTGTTTCCAGGCAAATGCCATAATAGTTCCTCTAATATATACTTTCTCTCTTCCCATCTATTAATTTCCAAAAAAAACTGGAGGTAGTCCTACCTTCCCTTGCAGAACCTTTCACGTCAGATCCAAAAATCTTTTCGACTATTTCATCAGAAATGCCCAGCTCTTATAGCCAATCCTTAGCCTAACGAGAGAGTAGGAATGGCTAGCAAGGCCGAGATGCTGTCGGATATAAAATATTTATTTTTACAGAGTATTCAGCGTTTCTTTAACCCTTCTGGCCATTATCACAGTAATTTTTGTTCCTCCAACAGACTCGCCGAAGGTAAAGCCGATATCAGCGTGTTGCCGTACGAATCTTCCGCCATGATTTTCACCGATTTGCTATCCCGGGCCAATTTCTGCAATTCCTCTTTATCCAGATGAAAGATAAGTCGGCCACCACCGTTAGGGAATTCGTAATAGCGCCTCGTGGTTTTGTCGCGCTCACTGCTTTCGTCGCAATTTGCCAGCATCACAATTCTTAAACCGTGGCGGGCACGGATCTGGAATCTGGAACATTACATCAGATCAATATTGTCATGAGCCGATATATTTGGAGAGAAACTCTCAAATTCCGAGGAGTGAATATTTCAGGTGCATTTTACCCTGAAAGTTGTGGGCCTTGTCCACTGTTGTTAGGATGAGGTGCATTTAACCATCTGCAATACAAAAAATTAAGGTAAAATTACTAGACGATACTTCTATCGGATATTTAATCGCAGATGTTTCGCCGAAGGCCCGAAGCAACGAACTTGTGATAGCGTAGCCAGATCGCTTCTGCCCTTTGAAAGCTGGCAGCCTCCCAGTCGTTGCCCAAGCACCTCTTGAGTTTTACTCTGGTGATGAGCGAGGAAGCCGAAATACCGTTGGACACCAAATCTTCCGGATTCTGGGTAGACGGAACCGGATCTTCGTCCTGGCGGTCTTCACCGACTAAATTCTTGGAATCGTCCAGCAACTCGGGAAGGATGAAGGCACGATGGATTTCCCCGAAATCGCCTGCCATGAGTCCTCCCTCCGAGTGACATAGGTCAAAAGTATGACCCAATTCGTGGCAGGCGGCGCCTAACGTGGTCGCGAAGCAGGCCCAGTAAGTCTCCCTGGAATCATTCCATGAAACGGTTTCAAATGAGTCCCTCGAGAACCATCGATCAGGTATTGGTCCCTCAAAATGTATTCTTACCTATACCGACTATCGTCCAGCAGTCTCGTGCGGTCGATTTTGGTACAATCGGTGAACCGCGAGACGAGTTCGGACAAGGTGGATGCCCACGTATGAAGACAGCCCGTACCTAGGACAGCTAAGCCGCCACCTCCCAGAGCGCAGTGACCGCGGGTCATCTCCAGCATCTCTCGGTGGGTAAGTGATAACAACCCCTCAGGATTGGCGTACCTCGTGAACGACACGAATGCTATGAACTTTGACCGTTCCTTGTCGGTCAGCTCTGTGTCCATTGCCAGTGCATCTTTGACTAGATTCCAGAGTTCGGGTTCTGACATCGTACTGGCCCTTGCGGTGGTCGTTCCGCTCAAGTGGTAGACCCGGCACGAGGGAAGTCCCGACTCGGTGTCCAAACGAAAGGTCCGTCTGGTCAAACCTTGCCGATGCAAGCTTTCGGCAACGAAAAGTTGGATTAGTTTGATGCCGAGATCGATTTTCTGGATGGCCACTTGTGCGGTGCGCAGACTGGGGCATTCTGGCCCTTGAAAGCGACCGTTATATTTATCATCATCGCATATGAGATACAAGGGCCTTACAAAATGACCGTTCGTGAGGGGCGGCTCGTAGAACAGAGTCACCAAACTGATGCAGTGTTCGAACCTCATACAGATCTGGTTTTGTCCATGGTGAAGAGGTGCAATTGCTTTAAATCTACTACTTCTGATTGGCCAGACAAGATGGAGTTCATTGGTCACATGATCACTGCAAGAGTTGGATTGACAATCTATGCTTACGTAAAGCTCGCCTCTGATGGCTGGGTCCTTTGAGGGGGTGATGTCCCCTTCCAAAAGGGCCAGTTGATGAGGCAGTTTATCCCCATTTTTTACATTTCTTAATCTAATTTCCATGGTTTCATGTTGTTGTCCAAACAGGTCTTGACTGTCGAACGCACGTGCTGCCCTCTGTGCTCTCGAATTGGTTCGCGCGCCTGCACGTGGCAGTGGTCACGTGATATGTTCGAAATTTTTCCCGCCAAAAAAGTGTCCACCGAATTTCTACTTTTGATGACCTGATGTTGGAGAAAAAGCAAGTTTATAAGAATGTTTGACTCTGGAAGAAGCAGGAGGTAATTAAGATTATTTTAAATTAAAACAATTTGTTATTTTTAAACAGTGGTGTCATAAAAACTTGAAAAATTTCGAAATATCCCCAAGATTCGAAAAGAATTCTACCGCCATTTTGGATGCCGAATTTCAAATTTTCAACTACGGTCTGAATTTCTCAAAAACCGAGGTTGAAATTATTATGATTTGTACAAAAAAATGCAGTAGTGTGATAAATGATTATGAATTTCAAGTTTTTAGTATGGTTAATAAAGTTTAAAGACCACTGATCTAGATTAACAGCTAGTGAGACACTGCGATGGTACGTGTCGGAACACGACCACACGTGTTCTGTTCCACATTAAACTAAATCTAATTACCCCTATCTTTCCGAGGTTTTCCAGAATTAATTTTGAATTTTCCCCTGACCAACAGTTAGAAAACCAAACATATTAAACAAACGTAACTTTGCCTAAAATTCTCTTTCTTTAGTTTTTCTTTTGGGAACAAATCCCCTGACTTCTCACACAACTTTATGTCAAATTCAGTAGTGGCTCGTGGAAAAATTAGTGGCGGTGCTGCGGAGTAATGCTGTGAGGCACGCCAGTCGTCACTGCGGACACGACAGTGCTCTCTCCCCCTCGCAACAGTCAAACGGCACAGTTTTTTGCAACATTTTTTTAAATCTTTTTTTCATTAACTAGGAATTGGCTAAAAAGCTAGTTAAAGAATAGATTAAGAATAAATTAAATAAAAAAGGACTCATTAAATTAAATGTTATCAAGTGAATGGGAGCTAATTTTCACTTTATTGAACTCTCTCTTAAAATGAGGGGAAAAAACTAAATCTGAAGCCAACATACGGAAAATTCAAAATATCATCAATGAAGTTTTCAACTGGCACGGGAAAATAGTTTTAAAACAGGGACACAGGCAGACAAATGAGAAACTAGTGGATTGATCACAAAAAATATGTATACGAACGCAGCACGAATCAACATAAAATACAAAATCGCTCCATTAGCCGAGGCCGGACAACCCGAAAAGCTCACTTTGGGAACAGGATCGAGGCAGGCGCGCTGGCTGCCGCGGCAGCGGCGCTGGAAAAGCCGAGTCCCACGCCGCGGAAGCTGTGCGTGGACATACGCGCGGCCTCGTACTGGTGGTCTAAGGTTCGAAACAGTTCCTCCTGCTTGCGGAGCTGGTCCTCGCTGGACAGAGGCAACTTCTCCTCGACCATGCCCTTGATGCCCATTAGTTTTTTGAATTTGGCTGCCACTTTCCCATCTTGATCTTGCGCGAACGTCGTGCATTCCCAGTTATTCGTGGACGGGGCAGGCACCTGTGAAAAAACGGACCAAAGATGTTAGGATTCCGTTAGGAATTCGAATATTGGCGTAATTTGTTAACCCGTCCTTACTTCTTTCTTTTGCGTAGATTGCCAGAGGAGTTTCCTCTTCTGCATTTGTTCGGCATACTTCAGCGGATTGACCGCAGCCGGATTATAATACTTTGGAAGTGAAACGCCGGTCAACTGCTGAGCGCGGGCGTTCATCGCCGCCATCGCCTGTTGCACCGCCATCTGAGGTGTCATCATGCCGGATCTGGTCAGCTGACTTAGGTCGTTTAAAGGTAAATTACTCGGCTTCTCGTTGGTTTTGTTATCTGTTAGAAAACGCCGAGTTATTAGCGAGAGTGCAATTGAGGTAAAGCGTGGTGATGTCTTGCCGCTCTACTAACCAGTCGCTTTTTTCTCGACTTCCGTCTTGCAGTCGTCGACTTTGGCGAGCGGCTTATTCGCGTTAGCGGATGCCGCGTGCTGCCTCGGCCGACAGTAATCTGGTGTCCGACTCTGCGAGTGACGAATCCGGTCCCTGCTTCGGCTGCGCTTGCTGTAACGGAAAAATGCCATGAGAAGAGACGCGAGACTTACGAGTTCAATTCACATGGACGAGGAATCGCAGACGTACTTGAATTTCCGTTCCTTGCTTCTCGACTTCCGCATGTCCCGACTCCGACTTCGAGGGCGTCGCCTTTCTTTATCCCGACTGCGGCTCCGGTGTCGCTCGTGGCTCCTGCTTTTTGACCGCCGCCTGTCGTGGCTTCGGCTTCTGGATCTTCGCCTGTCTTGCTTTTTGCCTGGACTACGGCGGTCGTGGTTGTTGGTATCTGCGCAAAGGTGGAAAAACTTCATGAAGTTCGCATCCGGGTTTGTGTCTAGCAACGATCGTAAAATCCGTGGGCATACCGTGGTTGCGACCAGCACCGTTTCGCCCGCTTTTGTGGCCGTCGTCGTGGCCTAAGGCATTTCTTCGACTTTCCGGGCTTTGAGATCTCCGCCTTTCCGAATCCACCGTGTGTTTTCTGCAAAAAGAGACGTCCGTTTACGAGACAGTTCGACTGTGACAAACGGAAGGAATCGGCGACGGCGCTTACCCGTATCCGTGCTTTCCGACGTTTCCTTCGGCGTTCCCGGAACTCTTGCCGCTCGAACCCTTCTGCTCGTCTTCCCTGTGGTGCATCCTGGAAGATTCGTTTACCGACGTCCTAGAGCCTCCGCGGCTATCCAGCTTCCGGTAAGAGTCTTTCTCCTGTTGGAATAATGGGCTTCTTTCAGGGAAACAATGCAAACAGAACAGTTAGTATACAGGAAATCACATGATGGCAACGGGTGACCCTTACTTACTCGCGTTCAGCAAATTTTTCAAGCGATTTTGAAAGATTTGCCGTACGATTACTTTTGAGCTACGCAATTGTTTTACTAGAAAAAAATAAGCTGGAGTGGAGCTAGAGCTATCGGATACTGAATTACAATGAAATCCTATAATCGCCATAGTCCACCTAAGATTTGGGCAATCGAAACACTCCCTTCTTAGATTACGAGATATTTGAGAGAAGAAAAAAACAAAGCTTGTGGCCATGCGTTGAACTTACCTTTTTGTACGCTTCGTACGAATAATGACAGTCTTCTGATCGACCAGGGTTTATAGAGGAACCCAGCACAGGCTGATTCACATATCAGTATTTACAAATTGGTGTTATTACGTACACTTGAGTAAGTTTGATTTTTTTTTCAAATTTGTAATATTTAGGCATATTTTTTTAAAACTATTATCAAGATATTCTTATATATCTAAAACAGGCCTTTTTTAGGGGCTTTCTTAATCAAATCAAGAGTTTGAGTGATAAGCCTACCAGTTCACTATAAATCACATACCTCGTTCGATGACTTGGTTCTTGACATAAATCCATCTCTGCCTGCAATTACAAATAAGTAACATTAAAATAACTCCCTGAGTTTTTCAAATTAAGTCATTTTTCATGACCACACCTGAACTGAACTCAATAATGTCAACATAAAAGCATGGTTACAAACAATTAACACATTTTAGACAAATGTAACGCAGATTCGTACTTACCATCACTTCTGCTTCCTCTGCTGCTGTACTTGCTCATTTTTTTAGATACAGTCTTTGTTTTGTTTTTTTGAATCAGTTTTTTTACCCACTTAAGCCTGAAATAGGCCTAACGAGATTGTGTTTGTACACAACCTGGCGTAGATAGCTTTTCCGAAACTGAAATTTAAAGTCCACAGTCAGCTAAGAACTAACCTTTAACTAATGCAATGTGAATTGATATGTTCACGGCGATATTTACTTACTTATTCAAAGAATTCTACCAGCGAAAGGTAATTTTCAGAACAAGGTCGGCCATCTTGAAAACTTTAATTGCTTGGATTTGACCTAGTTTTGGATTTTTTCTAATTAGGCTATTGCAATCATGGGGACATTTGAAACGTTGAAATGTGATAAACGTGTAAGACGAATATTTTATTATTAGTTATAAATTATTGCATTTATTTGAATACTTATGTTAAGATTAGGCCTATTTGTTATGACGCTTTAAATTTGGAACGATATCCAACACGAAGTAAGCCGATGTTGGCTTACAGCGTGTCGGCTGCTCGCTTGCGTCGTTTCAGCTGCTGGCTTACTAGTGATTGTAGCGCTAATTTGGTGTTCCACACGTGTTCAGGTTATTTGGACATTTTTTTTGTATATTCGTGTATTTAGTAAGAAAAAATGGCTAAGGCTAAGAAAAATACGACAAACGATGGTGGAGAATGCATACCTAGAGGGAAACCAAAGTCGGGGAGAGTGTGGAAAACGACTAAAACGAGGTAATATTGGCAGGCCTGCATGAGGTACATTTTTTTGTTACTGGGGCTTCTATGTAATAATTTCAATTTTTGTAATTTTCGTTCAGGTTTTCTTCCATGAAACAAGATAAAGCATTTAACTCCTCTTGGAATGTTAAAATGAAGCAACGACAGGAACTCAAAATGGTGAAATTACAAGACAAGGAATTGAAGGATGCAAAGAAACAGGCCAAAGAGGTATAAGACCCAGACCTTTCTAATTTCATGTGTTTTTGCTCCTTTGTTGGCCCAACAATTGGTATCTCTATTTTTTTACCATTTGACAAAGTTGGTCCAACATTGACTACTTACGATAGGCAACTACGTAGCATATTTGACTGCCAAAATCCAACTTCGTGTGTTATACTTGGGACACTAATGGCTAAGATTGGCCGTCAAAGTTGGCTTGGGGTTTGTCGTTCCATTTATTTTGGGCAGTACACAATGGGCTCCCAGCAGGGTCCTGCCGTGCTATGATACGAAACTGCGGCGGCGGCCCTGGCTACCAGGTCCCTGGAGCAGTAGTTCACTGCTTAGGGCAGGGTGGTCCAACTTTTCATACTTTTGACTTCGGCGTAAGCCCGTGGGCCGCAAGTATGCTTGTTTACAGAATCCGTTGGCCGCAAGTAAACTTTGACGCAGAACCCTCTGGCCGCACGTGTTATGATACCGTGTCACGTATGTCATGAGATTTGGTAGATTACCTGATAATAGAGGAACTATTATGGCCTTTGCCTGTAAACAATTGTATAGCTGATGCCGGCGGTCGAGTGGGTTACGTGTTTTTCCCCATCGATCCTAAGATTCTGGGTTTGCGCCCAGGTCCAGGCCTGTGGGAATTTTTACGGATGGGAGAAATTACATGTAATTCCCTAAGTGGCGGCTCTTTCGAATGAGAGTTTAAACCGAGGTCCGGTGTTGATTAGAGCACGTTAAAGACCCCTCGAGAGGGGGTGAAAGTCCCCCCTCGTAAGCAAAATTATCAGGTTGGTGTTGAAGGCTCATCTTTCGGCCCTCTTGTTGCCGAAATAGGCCAACATTAAAAATCAACCAAACAAACAATAATTACCGTAACTAAGTAGTATAAAAAAAACAATTAGTATAAGACAAGAGTATAAGACGCACCTGAAATTTGGAGGCAGTTTTTTGAAGAAAAAAGTGCGTCTTGTAGTCCGTAAAATACGGTAACCAATCGCTGTTTATGTTAACTTCTTCGCTACTTTAAGTTTATTTTTTGTAACCATACTTTATTATTTTATTATAGGACAAGAGGAAAAGGCGCGAGGATAACAAAAAGCGAAGAGAAGAAAACATTAAGAAATCAGAAATTGTTCAAGTGGTAAGTTCCCCGTTTGAAGTCCGTTTATTGGTTTTGTGTCTATCGGCCCCGCTAAACTTCATTTCAATTCAAATAGGTGAAGAATACGGCCAAGCTAAAACGAATGAAGAAGAAACAACTGAGATCCATTCAAAAGCGATGATGGAAAATTTCAAGAAATTAAAATATCTCACTTTCAAAAAAAGTTTCAAGTGTTTTACAAGATTTTTCGAAATTCGGCGTGGCATCAAATTTAGCCGCATCTGAGCCGGGAAGGTATCATCACATGCACAGCTGGGTCAAGATTTTTTAGGTAATTATTTCGGTATTTATGTTCATTATTTACATGAATGTGAAATACAAAAGGTAAAGATTGTTTTCTTCGTTACTGTACTCGGCCTTCCCGAGAGAGTCCATATTTCCGGGTTTTTACGTCGTTGTTTTCTGTATAGAGTGTTAACTCAGCCGCAGCGATGTAAGTGCGGCTTCTGCCCTTTGGTACGTCTTTTTGGTTAGATGTGCCAGTCTACGTTTAGTCAGAATAGAAAAAAACTGAGTTCAATGGCACGTCGACGAGGTGGGTCTAAGCCGTAAGGTCTTATTTTTTGGTAAGGAACCTGGCGGTTTAGACCCCACGTTTGGATGTGTGGAATAATCGTGTTGTCAATTAATGTGCCAGTCTGCGTTTAGCATTGAGCTGTGAGCTTCCATGAGCCGTTTCCGGATGACGCAAGATGGACCTAAACCATAAGGTCACATAGATTGTAAGGGCCTTACGGTTTGGACCCATACTTTAAAGGGGGGAAAAACTCATTAGTTAGATGTGCCAGTCTGCGTTTAGTCAGATTAGGTAAAAAGTGAGATGAAACAGCATGTATTGTGGAATTGGAGTTGGCAATGTGGGTCTAAACCGTAAGGGCACGTTGATGGTAAGGGACCTCATGGTTTAGACCCACGTTTTGTTGGGGAGGTGATAAAACGTGTTGCCAGTTAATGTGCCAGTCTGCGTTTAGTCAGGTTAGGTAAAAACACAAAACAGCATGTATTGTGGGATGGTAGTTGGTAATGTGGGTCTATAAACCATAAAAGCACGTTGATGGTAAGGACCCTCACGGTTTAGACCCACGTTTTAATGTGGGAAAAAACGCGTTGCCAGTTAATGTGCCAGTCTGCGTTTAACGTTGATCCGACAGCTTCCCCGAGCTGTTTCTAGATGGCGTTGAGGTCGCGTCTCAGCCGTTGAATGACGTCACTAGCCGCGCCGAGCTTACGGCTGGTCCGTTCTTTTTTATTTATTTTCCAGAATAGAGTAGGGAATATGGCGCGTTGAGAAGCAACAGCAGCAGCGTTTCGTGTTTGTTAAAAAAGAAAAATGTACGCTGGCAGAAAGGGCACAATTGTCGACATCGCGAGGCGTGTGTGAAAGACGAGGGATTCGCAAATGTGCGCGCTCTTGGTGCTCACGATGACTCAAGGCAGCGAGAACCTGGCCAACAAGATGGATATCAAGGAGAGCATTCACAGCGGCCACTTCATGGTGAGCGACATTGACGATTCGGAGGCGCAGGATGACGACGACGCGGTTGCCGTTCAGGGTCCCGTCTCCCAAGGCGAGGAAGAGGAGGAGACAACCGTCGTCGTCCAACAGCAGCTACAGCAACAGGCACCCGACCAACAGCCAGGTGGTCTAATGGGCTACGACTTCCAGAGGGCCATCCAGCACACCTCCAAGACGTACATCTTCGGACCCAGGAGCTGCAAGTCCGTGTCCATTGACGCCACCCTCACTAAACTCTTCCAATGCATGACCTTAGCCTACAGGTAAGCCAAATTTAGGGTGACGAGTTGAATGACTTGCTTTCGTGGCCAATTTCTTTTAGGCCTATCTCCATCTCCCCGTCTTTAGCAGTTGATGTGGACTGCCACGAGATAAGCCTACTTACGTGCTGCTCTGTTTAGCCGTGGGGGAGGGTCAACCAATGAGAGCACGCTGCTCATTTCATTGGTCTCTACACTCGCGTTGCCATGGGCATGACCCTACCCCCACACCCCACCCCATGGGCATGACCCTACCCCCACACCCCACCCCATGGGTGCACCTTGCCCCTAGGAGGGCACCCCCTGCTCACCTGGTGTTTGGTGGCAAAGGGGTTATCTAAACCTCTGAGGGGCCGTTTGAAATGGACACATTCTCTTCCCCTTTCCACCCCCCACACATTATTAGTCCTTGTCCACATAGTGCCCATTTTATCCCCTCCCTCCTCAATTTTTATGAAAATTCAGGAAAGTTATGGAAACGTCCGAAGGTATTTTCAAGCACCCCTCTTGGTCGCTGATTCCACGATATTTTTACAGATTTTTCTGAATAATGGAAAATTTGTTGAAATGTACAAGGATTTTCAAGCACCCGTCTCGTCGCTACTGATTCCACGATATTTTTACAGATTTTTCTGATTAAAGGAGAAATTGTTGAAATTTACAAGGATTTTCAAGCACCCGTCCCGATTGCTTCCAATTTCAAGATATTTTTATTGATTTTTCTGAATAATGGACAAATTGTTGAAATTTACAAGGATTTTCAAGCACCCCTCTCGGTCGCTACCGATTCCACGATGTTTTTCCAGATTTTTCTGAATAATGGATAAATTGTTGAAATGTACAAGGATTTTCAAGCACCCCTCTCGGTTACTTCCAATTCCACGACATTTTTCCAGATTTTTCTGTTTAACAGAAATTTCCTGACCTTAAAGGAGGAAATTCCAACATAAAATTGGGTCCTTGCATGATATACGCTATACATACAAGACTGCTGATACAATGCGATACAATGACTCAGAATTTAATAAAAAAAACTGTTTGATCAGCCATCTTGTCTCTATAAAATAGATAATCCTTTAAATGATTTCAGAAAAAATCAGCATTGACCAGTGTCATCATCATCACAGACCATGGTCTTTTTGGGCCGTATCGGCTGAATTGCCGCACGAGATATTTTTCAGCGGCGTATGTTTTTTTTTAAATTGTGTTTCCAAGAGAGGTTTTTGGTAATATAAACCCCCAGATAATTGACAGTATCACTTTATAGCCTCAGCTGCCCTTAGGCCCTAAAACACTACTCACTGACTCCGAATTGGGCCAAAAGGGAAAGCAAAATGTAGTAAAACTCGTGTGGACCGTGAGCCCAAAAGATTGCATTTGTGGCACTTGCATCTTTCTATTCTGCTGTGTAATGCAGAAGTAGATAATTTGTGATATGGGGTATTTATCAACATGACAGCTAGTTGGGGCAGTGTAAACACTAGTTTTGGCACATTGCAGTTTAGCAATATCAATGGGGGTGCGTTTTTTGTCCTTTGGCTACCCTTTTTTGGCTTTTTCAGATCTTGATTGGGTGCCATGCGTCACGGACTACTTTCAAACGTCATTGCAAATATTTGATTTCTGGAAATTCGGTGAAAAATAACAAAGTTGTTGTCGAAACTGTTGAAAGCAAAGGTGAATGTTAACGGTTTACAGAGGGATTGGTGGCTGGAGGGTTTGTCCCATCGGGAGGATGGGCAGGGTTAATCTAAAGAGTAACATTTGGTTACATTGAGGGTAGATTAGATGAGAAATTCATGGAACTGTCGCTGGAAATTGTTATGCTATGATGTATTGGAGTGCCTTTTTTGGATGTCATCTGCAGTGTATGCCTTGGAATGTCATGAAGATGTCAACTGTAGCGAATGCCTTGGAATGCCACGGAGATGCCATCTGCAGTGTATATCTTGGGATGATGTCACGGATATGCCATCTGAAGTGAATGCCTGGGAGTGTCACGGAGATGTCATCTGCATTGTATGCAGTGGAATGCCACGGAGGTGCCATCTGTAGTGTACATGTGTGTTGGAATGTCACGGAGATGTCATCTGAAGTGTATGCCTGGGAGTGTCACGGAGATGCCATTTAGTGTATTTCTTGGAATGTCACGTTGATGCCATCTGCAGTGTATTCCTTGGAATGTCACAGAAATGTCATCTGAAGTATATGGCCTGGGAGTGTCACGGAGATGCCATTTAGTGTATTTCTTG
>JAQGBW010000899.1:0-32121 GCA_034698625.1 Julus scanicus | reverse complement strand
CAACTGGCAGAAATCTCCACCAACAACTGGCAGAAATCTCCACCAACAACTGGCAGAAATCTCCACCAACAACTGGCAGAAATCTCCAACAATTGGCAGAAATCGCCACCAACAGTTGGGTAAACCTCTAAAAACACTTGGCAGAAATCTCCACCAACAATTGGCAGAAATCTCCACCAACAATGGCAGAAATTTCCATCTGGAATTGGCAGAAATCTCCACCAACAATTAGCAGAAATTACCACTAACAATTGGCAGAAATCTCCACCAACAATTGGCAGAAATCTCCACCAACAATTGGCAGAAATCTCCACCAACAATTGGCAGAAATCTACACCAACAATTGGCAGAAATCTACACCAACAATTGGCAGAAATCTCCACCAACAATTGGCAGAAATCTCTACCAACAATTGGCAGAAATCTCTACCAACAATTGGCAGAAATCTTCAACGACAATTGACAGAAATTTCCTCCAATAATTAACTGGCAGCAATCTCTACCAACAATTGGCAGAAATTTCCACCAGGAATTGGCAGAAATCTCCATCAACAATTGGCAGAAATCTCCACCAACAATTGGCAGAAATCTCCACCAACAATTGGCAGAAATCTCCACCAACAATTGGCAGAAATCTCCAACGACAATTGACAGAAATTTCCTCCAATAATTAACTGGCAGCAATCTCTACCAACAATTGGCAGAAATCTCCACCAACAATTGGCAGAAATCTCCACCAACAACTGGCAGAAATCTCCACCAACAATTGGCAGAAATTTCCTCCAATAATTAATTGGCAGCAATCTCTACCAATAACTGACAGAAACCTCTACCAACAATTGGCAGAAATATCAACCAACAATTGGCATAAATATCTACCAACAATTAGCAGAAATCATTACCAAACGTCAGACAATTATGTCTAACAATATACTGTGCAGGTAAAAACCGAGTAAAGTTCACAAGACCTCTTGTTTTTAAACTGAAGAAATTTAAAATCTTATTAAACAAAAGTTTCTTGTTCAAAAAGCCCACAACAACAACAAGAACCAAAGTACAAGACCACAACAATGCATGCATCATCATGTAGTACCTGGTGCGTAATCAGCACTTGGTTTTGCTGAGGTTTCAATAAGCAGTGGCTCAGAAACTGGCACGGAGTCCTTTATGATTTCGTGCACTATCTTGGCTTCCTGCCTCGTCGGTCTATCTGCCACTGTACAGAAAAAAATGGAACAGAAATGCCATGTAATCTCCAAACATGAGGAATACATGCCAAAACAACAAAACTGCAAAAAGCCAGGGATCCTTTGTTGACTCGTGCTTGGAAATAGCGGGAATATACGGCGTAGACAACTTTCGATTAACAAAAGTTCATTCGATTCGATGTTAGAAATTATGGTTTAAAACTCTGGATTTTAGTTAGATTGATTTTAAGATCATGCATGTATGCTTTTAATTTAGTAATAATTATTATTTGTTAGTGTGCCATTTTTTTTTTTTTTTTTTTTTTTTTGGAAACATCTAACATTTGACGGCAAACCCCTTCACAATTTCCTATTCAAACTTAATACTATTTTTCATTACACAAACTAAAAACTCCATTCTTTTTAGAATGACAACTTGTTTGTCTATGGCTTGAACCTCCTCATTCATCATGCATTTCTGTGCATCTAAGGCACCAAATTATGGCATGTTGGCCTAAAAAACCAACTTGACTTAAGTTATTTGGCTGAATTCAACTACCTGATAGAGCTTGATCTTCAGCCATGGATTCAAAACTTTCCTCGCTAAGGGCATCAAGGGCAGATGCCGCAGCAATCACTCTCTCATCAAACATCACCTTTTTGATTTCTTTGGTCTTTTGTTGCTCGGCAATGACACCTGAACCTGCCTCAACAGCATAGGACTCGGTTTCTTCCACAGTCACTGGTTCCCCAATACCAGCATATTGCTGAGAAGTAAAAGATCTTGTCCCGACCTCAGGTGTATCAAAAATGACGAGTGGCTGTACACCCTGCACTTCAGAAGGCTCAATGAGCTCGATTTCTGGGTGATCGCCTGCAATGGTGGGTTTGGCAATTTGCACATCCTCCAGTTCCTTTACCACATCTTCATGGATTTCTTCAAACTTCACAGCAGATGGTTCGAAATCGATCAAAACTTTATCTTCCACACCTGGCTGCTCATGTCCATCCTCAAACGCCAATGTGTCCTTCAGCACTACGCCAACAATCTCCGGCACGCTAAGATCTTGCGAGTACTGAGGAATCAATTTGGGTCCAAAATAAGGTGTCGAGTCCAAGTCGTCGTAAGCGTCCCCAAAGTCCATCTGATCCTCGCTGAGTTTAGGTTCTGTATACATTTTTGTCTCTGGAGGACCTTCCAGTGTTATCTCTTCCAAGGTGTCCACCAATTCCAGAGAAATGCTGGAATCCTTGGTGGGCGCTTCATCTTTGGTAATGTGCTCTTCCTGCACTTCTTGGGCTAGATCTTCTTGGACAAATTTTATTTTTTCTTCTTCTTTTGGAACAACAGGAACTTGTTCTTCAAACGATTCTGCAAACTTGGCAACCAACTGCCGAATCTCAGCATCTTCTGATGGGGTGACGCCTAGTTTTGGCGCTGGCAAAATGGGTTCTTCAACCTGTTTTGTCACCACTTCCACAACTTCCATGCTCTCAGCAGTTTCACTTATGCTTTCGGCCTGAATTTCCTGAACTTGTTCAGCAAAATGTACTTCTTCATCTTTGGTAATCGCCATTTCTAGCTGCACTACATCTCTGGGTGACTCGGCAATGACCTCCACTTGCTCAAATTTGGGAATATCAAAGGTTTCTGAAATCTCGAATTCCTTTTCAAGCTGTGCATGTTCAGGCTTTATGACTTCCACTTCTGTTATGGGTTTAACTGCAACTTTGGGTTTGACAAAAAGTTCTTTTTCGATCACTTTTGATCCACGACTAAATACTTGTTCCTTTTGCATCTTGTCTAGCCTGGCAATTGCTTCTGAAACCTTCAAGTTAGGTTCTTCAATTACAGATTCTTTAATCTCTTCATGAATTAGGGGCTCTTTAGTGTCAATCGTGAATTTGTCTTTGGTTGTAACCACAGAAATCTGTTCACTTTTAAAATCTTCTGTTGTTTTGATTATTTTTTCGGTTTCTTTGGTAAAGGTGAAGTCCACAGTCTTCGATGATTTTTCTTCAGAAGATTTAAAATCAATCATTCATTTTTTTCTCCAGAAACAAGTATTAGGTTACAGATGATCGTTCTATGTTATAATGCACTATCTCAGCGATTAAGGTATAATTTTATAAGTGCATTGATAGAAAAAAATAAAAATAAAAAAGCGTAAAAAAGCAAGTTTCGTTATGTCTTGCAAAAATAGAAATGTTAATGACGTGTTTTTTTAAGCGGTAAAAAAATATAAAAAAATAATAGCTTCTGATTTAGAAGCTTTTAAGTCAAGTAGCCATGTTGTAATTCAGTGGAAACATAAAATGCAGGATACATTGCAAGCTGCCCTTGGTTTTGCATACGTGCCAAATCATGTCATCAGTGTTGAGGAAGAATCGTTAGTCTCACATAAGAAGCAGTTCAAGCGATGGTATTTAAAATGACCAATGTAGTAACAGTGTATAATAAACCTTGTATTTATCATATGATGACATTGTATTAAAGATGCGAAAAATCTATACATGTCATTCCATCTGCCCTTTTGTGTAAAATGAAAACCGAAAATATTCAACAGACGTGTCCCAATAATAATCATCGGAATTTTACAATCCTATAAATGCCTACATTAATATAGTGCATTTTTGCAATATTTATCATCTATAGTGCCACCTGTGTGCCCTAACGTAATACATTGTATTAAGGCACTATTTTGCCTTTTAGGTATTGTGCTCAATAACTCCACAAGCTTAATTTAATAAAGGAATTCATAAGATTTGTGTACAAGGGCCATTACAACACAAAACAACGATTATAAAAGCCTTGACAATTATAAACATGAAACATGTATTCTAAGACTAGTTTTTCATACAAACAACTTTAAACAACGTACGGCATGGAAAAACGCAAAAACATGCATTTATTATACTTTACTTTGTGTAAAGCTTGTGACAGATTTCGTTAGAAATGAGTTGCCTCAATGCGATTTGAAATTTTTTTTTAAAAAAATTGAGGAAGTTTTTTTTTAATAATTTCTTTTAACGTATTTTTTAACTTTGTTTAGAAATAAATTTCGTCGAATGGTTGGTTCCTCTTATTTCAAAAACCCATGATTAACCAAATTTGCAAATTAAGTACTTTTTTTAAAACACGTATTTATGTAATTTGTGCGTATTTTGAGTATGATTTGCGTTTGATGAATGTAATAATGTGATTGTTGTTAGTTTATTCAGATACATTTTACAATATCATTTGAAATGTAGGTTGGTAATTGTAGAAATGTTTCAGATTTTGTTTTGTTCATAAAATTGAATATTGTAGGAATCATCATGGTTAATGGAGTGTAACTGTTCAATAATATTCCATTTTTAGAAATGTTAGCCCATGAAATATGAATACAGACAAAATCTGTCCAATTTGTACTCTTAAGATGATGCAATAAAATGAAAACTATGTAATTGTACTGTTTGTTTTCACGGTTACTTGTAGAAGAATTTTCGTAACTAAAGTTACATTACGTGTACATGTGCAGAAACAGCACAGCCTTAAATTTTAGGACGTTTTTACAAAGATTCAAGAATTACTCTATTACTGCGATCATGTATCGTCAACTAAATATTGTGAAACGGTATTAACACTGCGCGAAACCAATGTATAGATTTTACTAATGTTACAAATAATATAAAGTATAATCCCGATTATCCGAGTTTCCATGTTAACCAAGAGCAATTAAAAATACATGGTAACAATTCAGAGTAAAAGTTAAATATTTAAAAAAAAGTTTAATATGTGTCTATTAAAAATATTCAGCTTGTATATTCATCTGTATTATAAAAGTTTTATTTGTCCGATGTAGACCTGATCCAGATTATCTCGGATATTCGAGGTTCAACTACGTAATGACATTGTATTTCGATGTAAAACGAATGTCTTAGTAAGCAACAGATGTTGCCACAGTGTAATCAAAAAGCATAAAAATAGTTAATAACACATTTAAGCAATTCCCATGCTAACTCTCAAAAATGCTAAAAACGGGCAAACATTCAAATAAAAACAATAAAGCAGCTGAAAATAATGTCGGATTTATCCTAAGAAATGACAACGATAAAAACACCAGTGCTATTTTTTAACATGCCGATTATCGTTGCTAGAAAGTGCAATCAAATAACTTGAAACACTGTCGACGAATTCATTCTAATAAGCAGCCGGTATTAATTAAATTTTCAAAATAATGCAGTACACATTTGCTATCAGCATTAGAAAATACTTTTAAACTGGCTGTTTATCAGAAATATATTCACTAAGATAACAATTAAATTATAATCATGCATAAACATTAACAAGTAATAAAATGGTCGTTTTACCTGATTCGATAACATCTGGATCAATGTGAATGTGTCTTTCAGGGATGGACCCAGTTTCGCTGCTTGTTTCTTCGGCAGATTCCGCTTCCTAAAATAAATGCAGAAAATGTCTGATCAGTGAGAATACATGCATTTAGAGCAACAAATTAGTCGAAACGTCCATTCGATAAGAATTCTTCCTGAATAACCACTTGGAAAAATTTAAATCAGCATTATAGTTTTTAAAAAAATGTTTGCAGTAAAATTAACCATCAAGGAACTAGAGGAATCAGGCTGTACCTTCATGATATCCTGCTCGTCATAAGAGGCATCCAAGGAAGTGTCACGCCTCAGGGAAGCTTCGCGTGATGGCCCAAGTTCTTCCTTGAGGGTGTCAAATCCTAGAAATCCACCAAATAATTAGCAAAGGTTTTTAAAATTAATCCACTTAAGATGATCAATCAGTGAAAATATGCAGACCTGATTGATCTAGATGAACTTTAGCAACAGCTTTTTCAACATCATCGGTGACCAATTCGACATTGAAGATGCATTGGTTCACAATGTCTTCTCGGTTAATTTTTCGTAATGCTTTCTCCAAAGTGTTCCCTGGGAAAAATAAATACAACAACTCTTTCATTCAAAAGTTTCAAACATCAAGTATGTAGTTATCATGAGACAGTCAAGACATCTACCTGTTGCTTTATTGCCTGATAATTGTACCCATAGACGTAGCATGACTATTGCTTGCTGCACCACATCATCGGGATATTCGGATTTAATAACATTAATATCAGATTCCTCAACATCCAACTGCAAAGCTAACATGGTCCAATCTTTTCCCAAGAGATTAGCGATGTCTGAAAGACGCAATTCGGCCCTATGAATTGCTTCTTTATCTAAAATTGACAACATCATTATTTTTACCAGTTTTGTACAGACACCATTAACTAAACTGATATTTGAAAAAAATGGAAAAGAAAAATGGAAAAGCAAAATAGAAGATCAAACCCATATAGCCCTAGAAAATTACATTGGTAAGACTAAAACTTGTCAAAGTGACATATGCTTTTGAAACTGACTGTCAGTCAACTGAAGTTAGTGATCAACGGCATCCCATCATCAATTCAAAATCTATTTTATAAACTTTTAGCCATATTATTTGTTTCTAAATCTGGTAAATCTACCTTTGGACATATACCAACTTGCAGATAAACTTACTTATTCCAACATCTGTGAAATAATCGTAGTGCTTCTCAATTGATAAAAGATCGGCATCATGGGGAGAATCTCCCTATAAAGATGATACTGGTGTTAGCTTCATTCAACATTGCCAGTCATTGTAATTAATAAATTCGGTGTTGAAACATACCTTTGCAATATCAGGTAAGGCGATGTTTAGATTACAAATTGGGGTTTGGGGAGGCTCTCCTCGGCTGACTTTAGCCTCCCGCATAAATGCGATTCGTCCTGCTGGATCCTGGTGAGGATCCCTAACTCTAACTGCAAATGGAAGTCGATTTTCTTTAAAGGCATGGAACACCAAACATAGTTGTTCTCCAGATTTTGTCACAGGCACCAAGTTGCCAGCAAACTCCACGAATTGGGGCTTGCTTTCCAGAACCTACAACAAAAACAACATTAGCAACAGTTTCATTTTACATAAATATAGCTGATTTTTTAGATAATTGCACTGAGTTTTTAGATAATTTAACTGAATTTTTACATAAATATTACTGAATTTTTAGATATGTACAAATATGCAATTAAAATGACCTAATTTTTGGATAATTTGTGGAGTTCCAAGATAATTAAAAACACAATTTTTTAATGTTATAAACGATATTTTTCTATAGTTACAACTAAAAACGACATTTTTCTATGTTACAAGCTAAATTTTTCTATGGTTAAAACGAAATTGTATAAGAAAAAAAACGAATTTTTTCTAAGGTAAAAACTAAATTTTTCAAAGATAATTAAAAGCACAATTTTTTTTTATGATAAAAACGAAATTTATCTATGGAACAAAGTAAAATTACAATTTTTCTATGTTTAAAACGAAATTTTTTTTAGTTAAAAAAACCTATATTCACTTAAAAAAAAATTCAAAATAACTTGAAATAAAACCACAGTGAATTTTAAGTTTTTTATTCAGACACTTTTTTTTGCAGTTTTTCTTAAGTAATTCTTCAGTTAACTTTAAAATTGATTTCACTAAAGAAAAACTTAAGTTTAACTGAAGTTATTTTGACGTTTTTTCTCAACTGTAAAATAACTTAAGTTTTTCTGCAGTTTCACTTCAAAAGTTGAGTTTTTCTTAAGTTCATTTTTGGCAGGGTAAAAGGAGAATTCTAACATTATTGTTTACCTCTACATCTCTGCTCTTTGCTACTTCTACAAAATGTTCTTGATTTTCCAACGTCTTCTCTTCTTTGTCGTCGGTCATGCAGAACACCCTTAACCTGGCTTCCTGAGGGTCATGCCGTTTGGCAAACACGACGAACTTCGCCATAAAGGGAACGTGAATAGCTTCTCGATATAATTCCGTAGCCATCTTGGAAGCTTCGCTTATATTTCGGCAATCCATCAACCAAAACCTGATTTCAAATAGAAAAAAAACGTCTAGTGTCAGCAATCATGGACCTAAGCCACAATTTTCAGAAATTAAAAAATCATCCAGAGTTTGTTACGTACCTTGCCGAGACTGTTGTCGTGAACGATACGCAATCGTTTACAAATGTTAACGGTGTAGACCCAGTGACATCTTCCCATTGTGCCCTTGTCGTGCCACCTACGAACATAACCAATTATTACAGAAGAGATGACAGAAATGTTCCTGAATTTTGTGGGTCAATTAACACCCTCCAATTTCCAGAAACAATACGATTAAGCTCGATATTTCATGCAGCAAGCAGAGTTTTATCTACTCCCTAATTGTCCTTTACAATATGTGGTATGCATTATAACTGATAGTAATATAACATGCAATAAAACTTCGTTTATTTTTAGAATGAGTGGAAGAAACGATTTGGGTGGGGGAAAAACAGACGAAAAGGCAGACACCAATCAAAAGCAAATAGATGTGCTAACAAATTTTCCCGAAGTAGTATATGTCAAAAATAATAAGAGGAAAAATCAAAAATAAAGAATAAACCTCATTAATTTCATCCTCTTTTTTAAAAAAAAAAAAAAAAAAAAAAAAAACATGTTTTAGATGCCTCGAGAGATTGACATTAGCTTTTGCTGGATGTCATCAACTTTCTAATCACCCTTAACCTGAAGAAAATAATTATACCACTTTTTTATGGTGTAAAATAACACCTCATGATATGTATGAAGAACAGAAAAAAAAAATGAAGATAGGAATTAAAAAAGGGAGGTCAAAAAACTACAGAATAAAATGCGGTACCATAAGTCGGCCAAGATGGTAAGGGCACTCTCCCTGGGTGCCAGCAGCATATGAAAAAAAGAACCAATTGTGGTCAACAATTTGGTAGTTCCAAGTCCAGGAAATTCTTTAAGGAGTTATGGAAGAAGTAGGCGGGAGAGGCAAGGCAGGGTTGGAGGCAAGGTTAGGATCCGTTAACAGAGTTTTGCAGGATGGTGTTGAAGGGGAGAAAATTGTAGAAAAAAGTCCGTAGTTCAAAAATAAACGAAGTTCTATTGGAATTGGTTAAGGATGATAACTACCCTTAAATTCATTCCCATTTTTCCATTGAAATACGCCTTTAAGTCAACTTTCGTGTATGTTTGGCCAAAGTTAAAACTCCACAAAAATAGTTTCATCCTAACAGCAACGACACCAAAATGTCATTTGCCCATACTGGACAATTGGAATATGCAAGTATATACCACTTGAGCACTAGGGTTATCTGCATTTTGTCCACATATGGTGCGCATGAGCATTACATTCAATTGGTCCACAAGTTGAGTGCCTTTTGTGCTTAAGTAGACTGCCACCACTTCTGCAAGCTGCAATTAACTGATAAACTGCAGATTTGTGCAAATTGTTTGGAGTCTGTTTGAGTATCCCTTATATATACAGTACAAAATTATAAACTGTGCTGTAGAGATTTTATGCCTCTTTCATGAGTATTTTGAAGAGTGTCACTAATTCGTATTTGTGATCTTTTGTTTTTACTTAAAAAATTATCATATTTACATAACTGTTCTGAGGTATTCAACAATATAAAATTCAACAAGTTAACCAGTTATCGTATTAATTGGAATTTGTTGTATTCCTTTTTAAACGAGAAGTTATTCTTGCTGAAATGTACTCGCAGAATTATGAGAGTTAAAGTCAAAATTGCATAAAAAGTGCATCATATATCCCTAAAAATTAAAGTGGCGATTAACTCATCAAGGATTAGAAACGTGTCCATTCTAAAACAGCTCAATTTAAATATGAATTACGAAAGTACGTGTAATACTTGTAGGTGTGTGTGGTTTAATGCAGAAAATTCACAATTTGGATAAACTTAAGTTTTATGATAAATTGTTCAGGCGTTATTTAGTGCATAGTTTCTCAAACTGTACCACGAAATAGCCAAAGGTGTGGAACCATATTAAAATGTGTTGTTGTTTTTTGTCCTAAACTCCTAATTACATAGCAATTTAGACAATTTTTACAGTTATATTTTTCATAAAAACTTTCTAAAGTTAAATATTTTGTCAAATTGATTACACTTAGTAACACCACGACTGAAATTCGAACAGCCAAAAGTGTGCAACAGTCTGAGAAACTAAGATTTAGTGTCTTGTAAAACTACATATTTTAAGTTTAAACAAATTTTCCATAACATATGCAATCCATGCAAATCGTGAAATTAATTATGTGAATTATGAATTAATTATGAAAATAATAAAGTTGGCATTTTCATATGAAAATGCCAACTTTTTAACATAATTAATTCTGTCTGAGATTCTGTGCTGTTCAGACATTTCTGTCTGACCTAAAGTACAAGCTTAAAAATGGTTGAAAACTTTAGTGTTCACACAACTGTAAATAACTAACTGCGAGGATATTAAATGTGTTCACTAAATGAAAACAGCGACATAAGCATGCATTTTTCAAACTTTACACAAGCAACTCTTAATAATATGAAATCATACCACTATTGAAAAATGCAAACACTAATTTTTACAAATGCAGTATTCAGCATTGAAAGTCTCATATTTTCAATCAAAATTTTAACAAGTAGCAAATTGTGTGTCAAAACACGGAAATTGGATGTACAAATCAAAGAGACCAACAATACAGAATAATGCATAATCTTAACTTAATAACTAACAATTATAACAATAAATAATGAAAAGAAAAAAGTCGTTGGTTTGTCCGCAAATGAGTACCACAATGAAGAAATCACAGAAAGCATGAGTAGAGACAGTCAAGAAAAGAGTGGACAAAAGAGTTAAGAGACAGAAAGAAGAAAAGTTACAGATAGCCAACAAATATTGGGCATATTACTTCTAAACTACAGTGACTTGTTATGCAAACTAATAAGTAATATGGATTCAAACAGATAGGGAGAAGGTCTGGATAATCTAAACAAAACTACATCAACTATAGATTCCAAAAAAAAAAAAAAAAAAATATGAAGCTATCATTACAAAAAATGAATAGGTGCAAAAATATTAGACCAAAATAAAATTTGGTAATCACTTTTGGTGAAACCGTATTTTTCTGCATAAAAAAATTATTCGCATTGAATATTTGGCTTATTTTTCACATACTTTTGCACACTATTTAGAAAAAATCAGGTAATATACTATTAAGTAACACCCTAAATTGATAACCATGCACCAAAATTAAACTAAAAAGCTACATGCTTATATGCAAGAAAAATAATTTTGCATATTACAAGCAATTTTGTATATTATATAAATGCATCCCTAAATCTTTAACTAAATATCTGGATTTGTAGTATAATTTGTCTGGCAAATCATAAAAAACTTTGAAACCAAAATAGTTATAACCGCATAGCATCAAGTTAATTAGTTAGTGTGGTGGTGTTTTAGGTTAACATAGTTAAGTTTTAATTAGTTTTTAATTCGCAATGTGCTCTGAGCTTATACAATTGTCTGGATAATTCAATGCCAAGCTAGTCTTTATTTATAACAAAATTTTGTATTTCTAGATACGAAGTAACAGGATGGTAATAAACAATTATGAAACTTCAGATTTCAAATTACATCAAATATCGCATAACCATTTTGGATCAAAACTACAGAATTAGTTCCTCCAATTTTGAATTTTAAAGATTTCTACTAAAAGATAAATACTCCAAAATTTACAAAAAATATCACTTTCCCTGCAGAAGTTTATCTGCCTTGACAGCCCTGGTAAAAAATCCAATAGAGATTTCTATTGTTTTCTATTGTTATTTGGAACGTTGTTTTCTATGGTTTTCTTATTGTTTTCTATTGTTCAGTCAATTCAGCCAAACCATGGAAGTCAATAGAAGTCAATACAGGAACCATAGAAAACATTTAAAACCAATAAAGTGTCCAAATAACAATAGAAACCAATAGAAATCTCTATTGGTTTTTATTGATTTTTTTCACCAGGTAGACTTGGAGAATGATCAGATTATTGGTTTCAATTGTTTTCTATGGTTTTCTTATTGTTTTCTATTGTTCAGTCAATGCAGCCAAGCCGTAGAAGTCAATAGAAGTCAATACAGGAACCATAGAAAACAATTAAAACCAATAAAGTGTCCAAATAACAATAGAAATCTCAATTGGTTTCTATTGATTTTTTCACCAGGGAGACCTGGAGAATGATCAGATTATGCGAAAATGTCTCTGAAATTATTTGAGATGGTAGACCTTCAAACTTTTATTACAAATGATAATACAAGTTTGATGATATCATTCGTAAGATAAACTTCCAGAGTATTACAGGCATCCCTGAAATTATTACCGATAATTTTTTAAAGACATCCCTGGTAAAAAAAGAAATAGAAACCAATAGAGATTTATATTGCTTTCTATTGTAATTTGGCCACTTAATTGATTTTAATTGTTTTCTATGGTTCCTGTATTGACTTCTATTACTTCTATGGTTTAGCTGTATTGACTGAACAATAGAAAACCATAGAAAACAATGGGCAAAATAACAATAGAAATCTCTATTGTTTTTTTTTTTTTTCACCAGGGATGTACGCTGTTCTTGATCTAAAATGGAAATAAGCACATAATAACATCAAATAATTACGGTATTGAAAACAAAGACTAAATTGGCAGAAAACTGTTGAGTAAGGCAATGGAGAGGTCGATGTACTAGCAGATTGAAGAGAAAACGTAAGGGTAGTAATCACAATTATCAATTTCAACAAAAGAGGAAAGAGGAATTTAGTTTGAGTTGGTCCATTTTGGAGTGTTTCGGCAAACACGGAAGGAAAGGCTTTGAGGTAGAGTGGAAAGGTGTAGGAGTCTAGAGAGATTGATGGAAAAAAGGAAGTAGAGAAAACATGGACAGATGCGGACAAACCTGACTGGGTACTACCTGTTATGCTGCACAATAACCTCAGTGTGGGCGCATCTCCGCTGTACTGGTTCAGCATGCCTTTCGACGCCGCTTGGGGAACGGGGATGGTTAAAACTATTGGTTTGTGGAATTTGCGACGCCGCGGCTCCACTGTGACTATAGGACTCACCGCTACTCTGTTACCCAGCATTTTTGCCACCAATTCGGCTGGGATTGGCTGGGCCTGAAAATGAGAGGGAAGAGCCCAATCAGCCTGGCAGTTAAATAAAAACGAGCAACATAAAAGAGCTAACGTTTAGAAAAAGAGAACGAGAAAATGATGTAAATAATAAAAAAGAGGAAAAACACGCACAGCACACATCGTGAAACAGCAAATGGGGGTTAAAATGTGCAGGAATGTAATTTAGTAGGATAGCAGCGACTTTACCGAGAACAGGAGAGTTGAATATATATACAGGATGGTCACAGAAATGGGGAACCTTTTTCATAAATTCGTAACCTTTTGTTTTTTAATCAAAGTAAATCCAATTTTTTTACAAACATAGGTAAGAAACGTACAAACAAAACAGCCATTTCAAAATTGTACTCAAAGTGTCCTCCATCCGCTGCTACACAAGCCCGTAGACCAGCAGTCGGGGAACCGGGGTAAATTACCCCAAATGGGGTAAAAATAAAATTTTTTTGGGTAATAGGGAAATTTTTCTAATATTTAAATTGCTATTTCATAAACGTGTTAGCATGTTTACAAACTTGTCAACAAAATTAATTCAATAAATAATGTTTATTTAAAATTTACATTGATTGCTTTCTTTTCAGAATGGGGGGAGGGGGGGAAGGATAATATCGACTTACGAAAAAATATTTTCGGGTAATGGTTAAAAAAGTTCCCCGACCGCTGCCGTAGACGTTTACGCCATCGGGCAATTGACGAGTCGATAAAGTTCATCCCAAGCGGCATCAATAATCTTTGTTTGGGACACTTTTTGTACCAAATTCCTCCAGATATACATTATTTTCGGACTTGTTTGTGTTCCAGCAAGATGGTGCACCAGCACACACCGCTCGAGAAACTGTTGCAACTTCTCCATCGAGACACTCCGGATTTTATACCACGTACCCTTTGACCATCAAATAGTCCCAATTTTAACCCTGTTGATTATTCTATTTGGTGGAATTTGGTGCAGAAACCGAACAAAGATTCGTGGTGTCAAAGAGTTAAGACGTCGAATTCTGGCCGCACGGGATAAACTCGATCAAACGGCAATCGACTCGGCAATTGCCCGATGGCGCCTGTGTTGCAGCGGATGGAGGAACTTTGAGTACAAATTGAAATAGCTGTTTTGTTCGTACTTTTGTTACCTATATTTGTGCAAAATTGGATTTACATTGATTAAAAAACATAAAAGTTACGAATTTATGAAAAACGTTTCCTTTTTTTGAGGCCACACTGTATATGAGAAAAACCAAACAAAAAATAATAATTATCACATTATAGTCCAAATATAGCAGTAGGAAAATATTAGTAGATATCAAGGGGTGTTGCAGCATTGGTACTTCAACCATAAATGCAAACAGCGACTACTTCTACTACTAGTACTACGAGTGTTTTGCTATTTCAAGATGACACGTGCGTATAAAAGAGTAGAAAAATCCCTTTCAATAATACTTTCATTTTTGTTAGAAGGCAAGCTAGAGAATAGTTTGCACAATTTTTTGTACAAGGTTAGTAGGATGATTTAAAGAGTTTATAGAATTTCATGCATACATTAAATTTTCGATGCGACCAAAATGAAACTGAATGGAAAGCAACGCTAATGAGTGGTGATATCTGCAAGTCACAGAGGGAGCACTGTACTTTCTGACTAAACATGGGGGTGGAAAATGGCGAACTTTCAAATGGCAAATGATTATCGGCAAAGCAAGATGACGGCATTCTGTCGAAATCGGATGAAAATCCCCATTCTTGGTTAGTGGTTAGTCATTGGAAAGCGAGAATTTTAAATGCGAAAGGCGGCGCAGAGCATGAAGTGGATATAGAATACAAAGCAGATATCCAATAGGATAAGCAATAAACCATTTATTGTTAGCTATGGTTAGTATACAGGAATCCAACACCAGCAGTGATTAATATAATTAGCAATATTAGAAACAGAATAGGTCTAAGGAGAACAGTGTGCAGAAGAAGTTGGCAGAAATAGCATATTATGCTATTGCAGTGAGTTTTGTAGGGACAATAAACATATGCATTTGTAATACACTGTGAGTCATAAAAAAGTAGAACCCAGTAAAAAAACTCACAACTTCGTATAAAATGCTTCCATTTAAATAAAATTGGGCACTTACATAGAACAACAGTGTAGGAACAAAAATGAGTTATAAAATGTGCTCAAAATGTTCTCCGGTGGCTTTTAAAAAGACCGCTCATCGAGTTCAATCCAAGTTTCCTTAATTCGTAGTTTCAAGTCTTCGATATTATTACTCTTCAATTTGTAAACCTTTTCCTGGTCCACTGGATTATTGGTAGTTGGGTTTGATGAACTGTGGCATTTCCCCAGCAGTTCAACTGTTTCTCGAGCTAGTTCGCGAGTAGTTCGTGTTTAGCGTTAGACTATGCTCTTGTGTAAAGGCCACCGGAGAGAATTTGGAGAATATTTTATACTTCATTTTTTGTTCCTGCACTATTGTTCTATGTAAGTGCCAAATTTCATTTAAATCTAAGCATTTTACACGAAGTTGTGGCTTATGTTTTATTGGGTTCTACTTTTTTATGACTCACAGTGTAGATGTTAAGTTAATATACCAGATTCAAGATTGCACACAATATATTTTTTCTTAACTCCTACTTAAGTCAGATTATCAAAATCCAAAAACTTTAAATTATGCAAACTACCTAAAAAATGCAGAGTATTTAAAACTGCTATTAATATTAATCTTGGAGAGTGCAATTTGGAACTAGTAAAATTTCATCAAAAATTAATAACCCGCTAAACTTATCACTAAATTTAACTTAATTCTTGTAAGGAGCATGGAAGGCGTTTATGCAACCTGCCATACATCAAATTAAAAATGGATGACCTAAGCGTCCGGATAAAATAAAAATTAGTTTAGCAAGCTAAGTACAGGGTGAATGAAAAACGAAACGTGACAAACAAAAATGTGGGCGATTCCAAGCCATTATGAGAATTGTGAAATTTTGCTTTCAAATATGCTTAAGAAAAAAAAGCCTTTGAAATAAAAACGCCCAGAAAATCAATTCTCAGAATTCCAGGGATGTTAATTAAAACAGAACCTGTAATTCTTCGGTACAGTCAAGTTTTAAGCACATTATTACGAGCTAAGCCCATGCAACTGATGTTAGAGAAATTACGACAATGAAAGCAGACAATCAACAGGAATACGCGTTTGCACATATTCCTGAAGAGCAGCTAAGATAATTCTAATGAAATTAGCATAAAATACTGAATAGATTATCTATTCAGTTATACTATAAAACACAGTATGGAAGCATTCATATATGACCCTAACAATTTTGATGGCAAAGTATGGAATTGATGAAGATTTCTTTAAAATGCTTAAGTAAACTTCAGATTTATTAAATCCAGAAATATTCAAAAATATTGACAAAATGTATATTCGATATATGACAAAAGTACGTTGAACTAAGTGGTATGGTTCGTAATTTCAGTGCAGGCTGTTTATATTTTTTAAATTATGCTTAGTCAAACTTTAACATCATAAAATGACAAGTTTAATTCCCTAACGTTACTAATAAAAAATTGAAATTTCAATGATCTTCAAAGACCTATAGAAAACTGTCTATCGATTGATGTTGTCATATATGAATGATTCCATTGGCGATAAACCAAATGAGTCATCTTACAGGTTCCATTGCAGCAAAAAGGACAAGCAGGACATGAAAAGCAGGGAAAATCATACGCCAATGTCATAACTTACAACTGCTTTGGACGACAGTGTCACATGCTTACACACTTGCATGCACAATAAGACAGCAAACAAAAATCCCAAAAACTTAAAATCTTTGGGGAACATGACATAAAAAGCACATCTTTGCTGTAATAGTGAAAAACTTTAGTGCCATACAAAGCTAATTCATGAATGATTTAAGAGAACTAATCCAAAATGACTTTTACCAACATTATTTCTAGTGATTCATCAGGCACTTATCTTAAATTGCAATGTCGAAAAGCTAGTGCTTTCATTAATTTTTGTGACATGAAAAAACTGGTATTGCTCACTAATTACAGAAATATATTAGCCATGCATATTAAGCCAAATGTACAAAGACATGCATAATGAGTTAAGCACATACTACTAACTCAAATATTATGAGATTTTTTTTTGGCATTTTGTGATACTTGTTAATAAAAATAGAAACCTGTTTATTGAGGGTTACCTAAAAGATTCTTTCTGTTAAATGGACATTCTAAATACTACTGAATTTTAAAAAGATTCAGATCAACTTTACTGGGATTATATTGCACTTTAGCCCAGCATGCTCCAATTGTAAGCCAATCAGATCTATTCTCAACCACAATCATTTTACATATTACATCTAAATTTGACGCAAAAGTACAATACAGCCTTTCTATTGCATAAGTAATTTTAGAGTTCATTTTTTTCAAAATGCCAAAATAGTTTTTATAAGAATTTTCTTTAGAAATATTGAAAAACTGATTTCAGAAAAATTAAACAGTGGGTTTACTGGAATTACACCTATACCTCTCTTTATACGGCCGGTCGCTCTTTATACGGCCTTTTATAATTATGGCACTTTTTCGATTTACGGCCCACAATACGCTTTGTTATACAGCCAAAAAACTGTTTTACTAAAACAGTTGTTAAAACAGTGTTTTACTGTTTTTACTGTTTTATACTGTTAAAAAAGCTGTTATATATATTGATTCGTTATACGGCTTTTCGCATTACGGCCAACTTTTCGGGAACGTATCTAGGCCGTAAAGAGCGGTATGGGTGTATTTTATTAACCACTTTCTCGCAACTAAGTATGCTCCATGCAGAATGAAATCAATTTTCCAAAATTGAATAATTAAGAAAAAAAAATAAAACTATGTAATTGCAGTTTTGTCATCACATAGATGGCTAATACGCATCATGCGAGGCGATACAAAATTTGCTTCAAAGACATTTCCATCAAATATTTGTGTTAACTCGATTTAGCCGTAATCACCATTAACCAAAATATTTTGATAACTGGCCAAATGTTAAATAATCCTTATTCCAATAGATGCCATCATGACATTTTTGCAACCAGCCAAGAGACATCTGAATAAAATTAACTCTAAATGACTACTTGCGCATATAGAAAAGCGTGTTTAAGCATCACACGATTACTAGAACCGATTTATACCCAAAGACATCCACAAATTACTTGTATAGTTAGGAAACACAAGACTAACATTAATTGAGGGGCGTTAATTATAATGTACAGTACATATTATATTAAATTTGGGTTAAAGTATATGTTGTAGCGGTATATAAATAGTTTATATCTGTTATATATAAATAAGATAATATCATAAGCGGCTGCCTAAGATGAGGTTCGCATGCTGGGAATTTAAATTTATTTGTAAAAACCTTTGCATATTTTGACATTATGCTGTCACAAATTGCACATTCAACTGATTGGCAATTGAAAAGCATTTGACAGTTCGAGTCTTGGGTATGGCATTATCAAAACGTGTACGCTAGTTACGGAATGCGGTGATCCTCATTAGAAAACGTGAGAATGCCAAGCATGAGGCAACACACATTTAGAAAAGTTCTTAAGAATATCTTAATATAAAAAGATGGCATCGTATCCAGGATTATATAGCCATAGTCATGCATCATGGCAAATTTGGATTCTCAAATTTGTTCCCATATTCATTTGGACTGTGGCAGGTTAAAATTAGGGGGAGATAATGCTAATTTTTTAAGGGCCGGTTGCACCAATAAAGGTTAAATAAAAGGTTAGCTAACCTGAGGTTATATAAAACCACGAGTTAACCTCAGGTTTAGCCTCATTGGTTTTCCTCAAGTTAACCAATGGTCAACTGTTAACTTCCTTTGATGCAATGCTTTTCCTAGTTAACTTACGGTTAACCTTCGGTTTAGGTTAACCTTTATTGGTGCAACCAGCCCTAAGTAAATAGTAAGTTAGATGTCTTCCCAACTTTTAAGCGATGTCAATGCTTCCTCAAATCGAAACTGAAGTGGTACTGGTGGCCATTTTAAGCAAGAATGAAAAATCATAAGAAGGCAATTTGGCAGTTAAGGCAAGAGTCGCTGCCACAGTTGAAGAAATTACTAAAAGAAAAATATTCCAAAACACTTAAAAAATCATGAAATTAATTCCATTTCTTAACACAACGCAATACCATGTGCTGCTGCTTAACTTTAAGCTGGTGAAGTTATTTCTAACTTAAGAGTTTAAGTGTCGGGTGGCTGCTACCAAATAAGTGTAATCCGTTTGGATTTAGTATGTATATTGACAGTGATTTTTCTACGTTTCCCATTCCCTTTCCCAGGTTTAATAAAGTTTACCTGAAGTCCGACTTTAATTTTCTTCGTTAGAGCGCCTTCTGGGAACACGGCTTGCACCTGCGGCACAACGGTAGAGCTGACCATACCACCCTCAGGTCCAATTGCATGCACCTCTTGACGAACCCGGCTAACAATTGCAAAATACTTTGGAAAGTCGGTCGTGAGAACTCGGGTGATGCGATTGGTGTTCAAATCTTCCAAAGCATTCAATTCTGAAATAAAAGATAGAGTTTTCATTAGATTGGATTATGCATTAATATCAACAACATGCGATTCAATAAATACATGAAATTTTAGAAGAAAAAAAATAATTTGGTCAAATATCAACATGTAGATTAGCTAAGGTTTTTATACTAAGTGGGAATAGTTAGTTACATTAAACATAAATGTGTTCAGCAAAAGAAACAACAATTCTTAATAAAAAAAAATTCTCCCAAATCTTAATTCCTACATCAATGAATCACTACCAGTGGCGGACATGCTAAGGTATCAACTAGACTTACCCTAGTGAAAAAAACAATAAAGATATCTATTGTTTTCTATTGGTATCAATAGAAAATTTCTATTGGTTTTATTGGATTCAATTGTTTTCTATGTTTTTCTATTGTTCAGTCAATACAGCTAAACCATAGAAGTCAGTAGAAGCCAATAGAAGTCAATACAGGAACCATAGAAAACAATTAAAATCAATAAAGTGTCCAATTAACAATAGAAACCAATAGAAATCTCTATTGGTTTCTATTGTTTTTTTCACCAGGGGATGGCAAGTAGACTCTCAGCAACGGCTGTAAAAGATTAATACGGTTTTTCCAAAATACATTAGTGAAATAATGGTAGAATTGACCTTTTTTCGAAATTGACGTGTAAAAAGATTAATACGGTTTTTCCAAAATACATTAGTGAAATAATTGACGTGTATACACGTCAATTTCGAAAAAAGATCAATTCTACCATTATTTCACTAATGCATTTTGGAAAAACTGTATTTATTTTTTTATACAAATTAAATGATATTCTTACAAATATTTGTGAGGTGGGATCATATTTTTATCCTGCCAACAATACTTGGAACGTTGTTTTCTATTGGTATCAATAGAAAATTTCTATTGGTTTTATTGGATTCAATTTTTTTCTACGGTTTTCTATTGTTCAGTCTATACAGCTAAACCATACAAGTCAGTAGAAGCCAATATAGAAGTCGATACAGGAACCATAGAAAACAATTAAAATCAATAGTGTCCAAAAAATAATAGAAACCAATAGAAATCTCTGTTGGTTTCTATTGTTTTCTTCACCAGGGGATGGCAAGTAGACTCTTAGCAACGGCTTAATTTTAATACACGTCAATTTCGAAAAAAGGTCAATTCTACCATTATTTCACTAATGCATTTTGGAAAAACTGTATTTATTTTTTTATACAAATTAAATGATAGTCTTACAAGTATTTGTGAGGTGGGATCATATTTTTATCCTGCCAACCAATACTTTTAGACCGAGCCCGGCACTGGTCACTACATCGGTTATTGCGTTCAACTAATCACGGTTCAAATTTAAAATACGGTCATTCTAGACTAGCTAAATAAAACCAACCTTCTCCATCAAAGCTCTCGTTTAAAACGTCTTGCACCGCTTCTTCGGTTGCTTCAAGCGTGTGTTCCCTCCACGTTTCACCATTGTCGCTTCGCAAAATGGTTATTTCACGTTCCTTTCCTCTCAATGAGGCGAAGTGTGGGACCTCGATGATAACAGGACTGGAAATAAAGTAAAATGAAGGTAATTGAATCACCTGCTTTTGAATCGATGACAAATTCCTACTGATAAAGCATTAAGAGTTACCCCAAGAACTTTGCTCCGGCCGGACCCATCTCCAAAATACGGCTAGCGCAAGCTTCGCCTTCCATGAGCGGAGGTGGGTTGTTCAGTTTTTCCTTCTTGAGATAGCGGCAAGTTATTCGGGTAGGCATTGCTGCCTTGCGGGGTGGAATTATCACCCGGACACCCGAGTGTCGACAGCCTCTCATTGCTCCACCACGCGCATCCACCATGAAGCTCACCAAAAACCTACCAAGTACAAGGAAAATTATAAGTATGGGCGTACATATCGATATGATTAAGGAGCACAAATTTAAGGAAATCTCCCACAGGATTATACAGTTGTTCATGTACACGCACATATACTCGACAATCACATTGGGGATGGGAAATACGCTCACTTCACCGACAACTCCGGTTAATATGAACGTAAATGTTATTCGAGTCTTTGCTTCACTAATGACCAAATTCTAATTTCAAATCCATAAAACATGAAACAAGGGTGTGCCAGAAATATTAAAAAACAGATACCCACAAAAACTTGTCAGGAAATATTTAGCGGGTTGTCAAAGTACGTATAATAGCGATGGCTAATTTATTTAAATTTGAAATTGAGAAAAAAAAGCACGTGAATATTTCCTAATTTCTGTATCCAAACCCTTAGAAACACAAGGATGACAGTTAGCACATGTGATATTTCTACAAATAGACCCTTAAAGATAAAAAAAATTAAGAATGTATGGTAATCATGTTAATTTTGGGCTGGCCACCCTGACTGTAATTTATATTTTAGTTCAAAATTTATCACAATGTTTCCAGAGGATAACTAGGGCATTTTTTCGTTGTCTAGTGTACTTATACTCGTCTTTTAGTTGAAGTTGTACTTAGAAATCAAGAAAGATTCACGCCTTATTTTAATGACCTCAAGATTTTCATAAATATTACCAATGAGAATATGCATTGGAGAAAAATTCTCCAAATGCATGCAGCTACTGTATGTACCATTTTAATTTTAGAAACTATAGAACAACTGAAATTTATATAAATGTTTAGTTATTATATTTAAATAGATAAGGAACAAGCTGAACAATATGAAGAATTGCATAAAACTAATTTGCATTTTGTGTGAATTATTTATAAAAGAAAGATTCGGTATTTGGCAATTGAATTAAAAATTTCCAAAAAATGTAGCTCCTAGGATGCCAAAAAACATGTCTGTCACACCTTAGATAGAATATATGAATCTTAAACCAACAAACTTCATAAATTAGTTGTTCTGTCCGAGAGTATATAGTGTCATACCTATTTTCAGCTGCCTTGAAGACGAATTACCAAAGTTGGTAATTGTCTCACTCAGCCATTTCACAAGACAGAGAACACAAACTGAACTTTAGAGATTATATTTTATACTACATTCTTCTGGCATGCAATTTGAGAGGATTGAGATTATCTACAACCATATTCCTTAAAATTTAGCATACTTCACAATCCTCTCCGGTTTGTTGTATCGAACAGCATCCGATTCCTCTCCGTTCACAGAAGCTATTTCCGGGCATTCCACTATCACCTCCATCATGTATTTAACTTTTTCAAGAACCAAAAATCACTAAGTTTTAAAACTAGACTGCAAAGAATCCAGACACGGATGCATGATGCACTTACTGAGGAAGAGCACCAAGAATGAGTCAAAATTTAATTTAGTTTCAGAGGGATTTGACTGCCCTCTTCAGTTCTTGGAGTACTGCCAATACAAGACTAATTTAGAAAGAGCAATATATTTAAGGCTAGGAAATGCGGTGAACAAAAGTAGAATCCAAATTGCCACAACTTGAGAGCGTTTAGAGCATCACACATCTCTGCTGGAACTTTGCTGAGTTTTTGCTTCGGTTCAAGACACTCAAATTAATTCCAATCTTCATGGACAAAATGAAAATAGGACTATTGGTGGACATCACTAAATTAGGAATAATAAGCTCGTAATTATCAGAATGCTTCTAACAAATCAAAGATATGAACTTCTAATGGTAAGTGGATGATTTTATATAATGTAACCCTAGTTATCATTCCCCAAAAAATTCTAAAATCTATTTCAAAAACTATTGAATATAACTCCACACCATAAAAATGCATTTGGTGAGATATTCTATGCTGAAAACTAGGTTACAGCTTTCCGCCACAGAAAAAAACAAGGTTATAGTTTACACATTTAGCTTTAACTATGGCAGTGTAGGTATTCTTGTGACAGAACCAATGTTTCTTGGCAGCCTAAAAGCTCCGGGTTTAGATAATGCACTGACCTACTTTCGCTTTGTTCTGTATTAAAGGTAATATGACATCAGAATATATACTTAACCAAATAAATTATTTAGTGATTGGAGTAGGCCATTATATAAGCTCAACAGTTAGATATATGTCCAAATAGTTTGCTGTTGCACCACACTTACTGTAAGTCAATTAAATCTTAAGTTAACTAAAAGTAAAAATAACGACCATGGAGATTTAAATTTGTGGAATTTTGCCTGGGAGTTAAATCTGCATGAAATACTTTATGGATTTTCATTATCTAAAGAATTGTGTGGTGCATCACAACATATTTTAACTAGGATGACCCCTGAACAATAGAACAATATTTTTCGAAACGATAAAACATGTTCTAATTATCTAATTACAGGTGACAAAGGACAGCACACAACATACAACAAAATGATGGGTTTTCTTGCAAGATGGGCGGAGGAGTCTCGGATTTGTAAAATTGTCTCCTTTCCCAGCTTGCAGATTGTTGCCATAATTTACAACATAAACACCACTCAACAATCACACGACACAACATAAAATCCGGGTTAACACAGAATCGCTCACAGTGTTAGTACAGGTGTAAAACAGTAAAATATAACTTACGTTTTCCATTTTAACTTGCTACAAGTTCCACAATGCAAGCATGCAAATAAACAGGAGACGGGGTAGTTGGAAAAAGAGGCAAAAAAACACAGTTAGCAACAGTTAGCTTCAAAACGAAAATTCCACACAGCTCGCTGGGTTCTCGGGTTAGAACACTCGGCTATCTATTTAACAGTAAATGTAGGTACTCAAAATCGCCAAAACGCTTGCCAATCAGGCAAGCGACCACTCGGCAATATTGCAAAATGCAAAAACAAGCAAAAAATGTTAGTATTTAAACACGATATAAATATTTAGAGGGACTTGTCACCGATATGAATTCACATAAAATAGTATGCTTTCAAAATGCAAAAGTGCACATCATTCTTATTTCTTTTTCCTTTTTCCAGGAGAAGCATTAGTTGAGAAGGAAGTGACAGATTGCAGAAATTAATCAAGAAAATGGTTTGGCTCATGTTTGGGTAAAATCACACGCCATTTTCATATGCGGCACTCGTGCAATACACAAGTTTACAAAATACTGTCAGAAGTCATATCGGCCAAAGGTATTTTTTGCAGACTGATATATCTGTTAGGTTATTAATGCAGAATATTTTCAGTTCATCAGCACCCACAAGTGAAACAACATTCGTTTGTTTGCAACACTGCTATTTCTCGTCCGAATGATTGCGGATGAAAAATAAATGAGAAGTAGGTATGCAAAAAGCAAATTCACTGAAATAAACCAAAACCATTCTCACGAAGTTCTCAGAACATGGCAGCATCCAGTTAGTGAAGAACAGGGTTTACTAAGTTTAGATTGGCAACGAAGAGGGAGGGTCAATATAAGGTAAACATATGTGTATATGTAAAGGGCTCATTTAATGCTACTTTTAGTGTACTTATAGCAAATTTAAATGTGAAGACTGCTAAAGTGTTTCTGTATAGTTAAAACTTTCTGTTTTGTTGTCAACATATTAGACCCTGACCAAAAAAAGGAGGAAACCAAAGCAATTTCGAACCTGCTTCGACACATTCCTTGGACAGGCAGATAAAACTTCTCGCCCGAGTTTAGGATTACCATTCTGGACATTCCAAAGAAATAAAACCAGTTAAGCAGGTGAGGACAGTCAGTGTCAAATGGTTGTGCTAAATAATTACAGCTCAATCTTGAATGGGGATAAGGGATTGGAGGTAGAAATGTAAATTATTCCTTAAAGTCAGTCTGTTAACCATGCGAGCAGAAAATATAAAAGCAACAAAATCAAACATGCATGATATAGACAGACAATTGTATTACAGTGTATTTGACAATTTTCAGGATAACCCCACAGAGGCATATATGCATGACACAATGGAACACGCCACAATACATGTATTTTACACTGTACAGGAAATAGGTATGAAATCATATTTTGGGCTATCTTACCTGATTTTTGCATTGCTTTTAATATAAACTTATTTCAATCAAACCTATAACTTTTTAAAATGGGGATTACAAACAATAATTTGTATGGCTAACATAACTTAACTTTGATATAAATTAGTATTGAAGATGGGACCTAGCAACTGTTCATTAAGATTTTTTGGTTTAAATACACAAAAAAATTATCAAAAATTACCTTTCACTACAAAAATATGAAATATAGTACCATTTTTCATACCTTACAAGCTTTCAAACTGTTTTTAACAAGCATATCCGTTGTTTTAAATAAATGTAAATCATTACAAATTAAACAATTTAGATAATTTGAAATTGCAATATTGAAATAAAATCTGGCTACCTATTTTGATCTGAATTCGTTTTACAATTTATTTGTCTACTTTGTACTTTACTTTAAACGAAGTGGGTATTGATGATGGGATCTAACAACTGTTCATTAAGATTTTTTGGTTTAAATACATAAAAAATTAGCAAAAATTCCCTTTCACTATAAAAATATAAAATAATAGTACCATTTTTCATACATTACAGGCTTTCAAACTGTTTTTAACAAGCATATGCATTGTTTTAAATAAATGTAAATCATTACAAATTAAACAATTTAGATAATCTGAAATTGTAATTTTGAAATAAAATCTGGCTATCTATGTTGATCTGTCATTTTACAATTTATTTTGTCTACTCTGTACTTTACTTTAACGAAGTGGAAATATTCAGATAAATATTATTGCATTGATGATGCCGAGTTATCCATTTCAACTCATGTACGTTGTTGGGGCAACAAATTGGAAATACTGCTGTTGTGACGATTTCATTGCCAACTTTTGTAAATGTCATTATTGCCATATACACTATACATGTTGTAAGTAGTACGAGCAATTTTTATCAACTTACTACATAGCTACCAAATTACGGCTTCATCGCCTTTTAATGCAATTGCTTTAATCATGCAGACACCTAGTACTTACTATGTTATTCACAACATGAAGATTCGTAAATAAAAATTAGGCAAATTCATGCATATATAAAAATAGAAATAATGCATGCACAATCGTTTAGTCACAAAAGATGTATGACGAGAAACGACAGGTTGAAGAAAATGACTGAAATGCAAATGTTAATTTGGGATTGGTTGAGATAAAAAAACATAAGGACTATGCCATGCATGACTAGCATAGAAGTACGCGTCTACTAAGTGATAGGTACGGTACATATCTAAAGCGTGAGAATCTTCCGAAGATGCGATAGTGTGCCGTTCCGAAGTGGACGTGATCACCGAAATGGCTTGACTCAAAGCAGGGGAGATCTGATTAAGTCTCTGGTCACTGGCCCAAGGAAGAGGAGAAGAATCTTGGCTAAAAGGTGCACACATTAAAACCCATTGGAAATCAATCCTTGGAATTTACACCGCACAACTCTTCAAAGGGCCCGTAAACAAACTACGGATTAACTTATCGAGAGACTCTTCGGTGAGGGCAAGTGAAGTTATAAATATATATATATATTTCAAAGAAAATTCCATTATTGCGTGGGTGAAATAATCAGAAAATTGAAAGGTGTGCAAAAGAAAGCTTCGAGCAAAGATAAGCCAGTGAACCATTCAAACTAAAATAATGCTGGGTTTCAGCCAATCACAGCCAATTTATATAACTTCAGAAATCAGAAAGACTGTAAACGGAAATGAGAAAATCAGAAAAGTCTCGAAGCACACTTACATTTGAAGTGGGTTAGGGAAAAAATGCAATTATATAAATGTAGGAGAAATGATAAGTAAATATAATTAACTTTCCTGCTGCAAAACTGAAATTCATTAATATGTGTAATAGAATATTCAATCAGGGAGAGATGTTAAAGTAACAACATTACTACTCGTACTGCCATTTTTGGCAATATGGGAAGATATTGCAATTAACCAAAGTTCAAGCAACGTCTTGCCGTAAATACTTTTTGAAAATATTACATTAAAATAAAATACTGCTGATAAAATGTTTAGTATTATTTCTCTTTGTGTACAGAATCACAAAATTGAGATTTGTGAAATTACCGTAATTCATCATCAAAATTATCAAACTTCTTGTTCGTAGTATAGTCACACAATTAAACTAAGATGAGAAAAACTAAACAAAATATAGTAAGGGTACTCAAACAGACCCCAAAATTTCGCTCATTTCTGCAGTCTAATCAGTTAATTGAGGCCATTCTACTTGTGCCGGCCTAGTTTTTAAAATGGCGCCTTCTAATTGGCTGGACCTACTGCAATGGGGCTTTTAGAAATGCTGGAGAAAAAAAAAAGTTTTAACTGCAAGTAACTATTGCAGTTCATCTTGGCAGGCCTGTACAAGCTGCATTTGTGCCCATTTCACAAAATACACTCAACTTGTGGACCTTGACAGAGCTGCTTGAATCTAATGCGCATGTGCACCATATGTGGGCCAAATTCAGATGGCCCATTGAAGTGAAAAGTTCGTTTGAGTACCCCTGTCATTAACTACAACTGCAAAGCCAAGCAGTAGGGAAAAATTGTTGGAAAATTTCACTCGAAGACAAAACTCGTATGTTTTGCGCTAAAGTGGATGAAAGTTTATATTAAAAAAAATTAATATAATGCACTAGCCAATTTACATCAATTGCAATATATTCCCTTAACGAGAGCCAATCGTTTGAAAATACTGTAGGCAGCAAACTAAAAATATGACGAACTACTACGCAAAGTGTTATAAGGGTAATAACTTCGAACATACCCTGCATGAATTGGTGAGCGGGATATATCGATGTTATCAGGCACGTAATTTTCAGTAAACTGGGCGTAACTTTGCTGGATGTGCTGAGGTGACAGTTGCTCTTCTTCGGTGGTAATGGGTGCTAAAATATTAAAATGTATAAAAACAATTAACACATGTTATTACTACTTGTATTACCACAACCACATGAGTACATGTTATGGGGCAATTTTTTAAAAAAAATTCTAACCATATTACATCACCTTTAACACTGAATTATATACGAGTATGCAATCTACTACATTTTTTTGAAAACGTCATCTTTGTTACATTTAGGCAAAATATAACACGAAAAAAGGAAAACACCTGTATTTTGAGCATCACTATTATTATTTAACTTTTCAGTATGATTACAATTTCTTAACAAGGAGGCTATTTTGGCTACTAGTGTTTGTAAGGCTAAAAAAATGTTTCCAATTTTCATTTTAGACTAAGATGAAACTTAAAAAGTTATAAAACTAGCTAACAAATTTAGGGTTTATAAAACTTGCGAAAATTACTGGAAAAAATTAAGTAATTCATACAAAAATCTGTGAACAGTGAAATTATAAAATATACAGGGTGGCCACAAAAACGAGGGAAACCTTTTTTTCATAAATTCGTAACTTTTTTGTTTTTTAATCAGAGCAAATCCAATTTTGCACAAATATAAGCAACAAATGTACGAACAAAGCAGCTATTTCAATTTGTACTCAGAGTGTCCTGTTTGATTACTGTTTGATGAAGTTCATTACAAGGGCCAGAATTCTGTGTCGTAACTCTTTGACATCACGGATCTTTGTTCGGTACACTTTTGGCACCAAATTCTCCCAGATGAAATAATCAACAGGATTCAAATCGGGGCTATTAGGTGACCAAATGGTAATTGTGAAAAAATCTGGATCTTTCGATGGAGAAGTTGAACAGTTTCTCAAGCAGTGTGCGCTGGTGCACCTTCTTGCCGGAACACAAACAAGTCCGAAAATACCGTATATAAGGGAAAATTTGGTGCAAAAAGTGTACCAAACAAAGATTTGTGATGTCAAAGAGTTAAGACGCCAACTTCTGGCCGCTTGGGATGAACTTCATCAAATGCGCCCAATGGCGCAAGCGCTTCCGGGCATGTGTTGCATCGGATGGAGGACACTGAGTACAAATTGAAATAGCTGTTTTGTCCGTACGTTTGTTCCCTATATTTGTGCGAAATTGGATTTCCTTTGATTAAAAAACAAAAAAGTTACAAATTTATGAAAAAAGCTCCCCTTTTATTGTGGTCACCCTGTATATATCCAGCAATAAATTTGTAACTGTAGTGTCTCAAGAGTTAACATCATTTTCATTAATTGATTTTCCCAAATAATAAGCCCAAAAAATTAAAAAAGTAAACAGTATTACCTGACATCGATTCTTTCATCAGTTGAGATTCAATCCTTTCGTCCCTAGTTGGGTCAATAGGTAGAGAATCATCACCCAGAGATTTCATTTCATCAACGGTCAGATAGCGGTATGACTGATCACCGAACATAGTATCTTCCCCTACTGTTTATAATAATTAAAAAAAAACACAACTATGTGATTTCCAGCATAAAAAAGACTTCAATATTCATTCATGTGGCAATGACATAGTTCAAGAATTAAAACCTTGAAATTTTAATAAACATGATAATGCTACTTGATCAGATCTTAAGTGGCAGGCAATTTGAAAATTAATTTTACAATTAATGAACTGAACTGTATAAATCACCATGAAAAACTGAAAAGCAGCTTAATTAAAGAATGAAACCAGTTTAATATTGATTTGTTTTCGTTTTTTTTATCTAGGAAACAAAGTCCTGCTCATACTCCAAAGATTGCCAGTGTTTTCAAGTAAATTTATATTTTATAGTTGCCACGGTAACTAAACTAAAAGCAACAAAGCAGAAAGACTATCACATAACAAATAAAAAGATGCATAGAAGTGAGATTAGGAAAATTGCTAAAAATAATAAATTTAAATTTAGCAATCAGGTAAATCTTAAATGTGAAATAACACATAACTAAATACAAAAATAAATCTAAATGCAGTTTGTGTATTTTCTAAAAATTCATGCAAAGCATGAGAAAAAATGGTCCAAGGATATAATCATCAAGCAAATGCTAATTAAACATACTAGTGAGAAATTGCAGTATTTGAAGAACAAACATGCAATTGTTTATGTATGACATGTGTGAAAGATGAAAAGCTTGGTAAATAACTGCGTTTGCAAAATGCGGATGGCAGTAGAGTTACTTATTTCATAAGTTTTGGATTGTTTTTTTTTCCTGTTCTGTACTTATTTGATATAAAATATAAAGTTGACTTAAGGGCTTGACTATGAGTTTGGGGCCCACCAATGAGATTTTTTTTAATAAGTTTTATTTGATATTGCCAATGACCTAGGAACCATGACTGCAAACATTATAAATTGCAGCAATATTTTAAATAAATTGCTCTAAATGTGAAAGTTGTGTTCACAGACAATACTATACCATCAAATAGAATTGCAAAAATTTTTAAAATATAAAAACTAAAACGTGCATCATTTTGACATTTTCTAGCATCCCAAGCAAGACGAAAACATGGAACTAAGCAATGTTGTTTTTGCACAGTATTGTACAGTACAGTAAGTTTCAGAGTACAGTACTCAGAATAAAATCATTCATATATAGGTAGTCTGGCAATATTGTTTATCATTCCATGCATCAATAAATTCGCTCAAACATACAATTTTAACTTAACAAAAAGGGCTTGTGTTTAGTAGGTTTTTTTAAATTTCGTATGGGCAGTAAATTTACAGTTACAAATATTGCGTAATTAAACATTTGCGAAAGTTATTGAAAAATTTTAATTTTAGATTTGCAGATGGTCAATCTTACATTTGTTTCGTTTAATAAAATGCTGCTAAAAGAAAACTTTACTTGCAAAACTTTACACAAACCATGCTGTATATCCATGTTTACCTTGGTCATCAGGCTCATCACAAATAATTTTATAAACCTAAATTGTTTCAGTCAAGCTACTAATGTTTCAATCAATCCCCTTGGGTAACTAACTGAGGAGTATATCCAGTGTTGGGCAGTAATAGAGTACATTGAATGAATTTGAGTAAAGGGTAAAAAGTACTTAGTACAAAGTGTAATTGAACACAAAATGACAAAATGTACAAAAGTAATAGAATGCAAATGTACTCAAAACGTGAGTACAATGCACTCGATTACAAAAATGTATTCACAATGGGTGATTGTAAATGTCCTTGAGTATTCACAATGGGCGATTGTAAATGTCCTTGAGTATTCACAATGGGTGATTGTAAATGTCCTTGAGTATTAACATAATCTGAAATCATGAGTACCAATGTAATTGAGTATGAATAAAAATACGTTTAAGTAAGTAATTGAGTCGCATTTAATACATTTGAGTAACAAGATTGAGTACCTTGAAATGAGGGTCATCCTAAAAGCTAAAATGAACGTATCCTAATTAGGGCTGATCCATAAATTATGTCACACTTTTTTGCCTCTTTTAAACACCCCCACCCCTTTGTCACAAATTTCCCTGCACCCCATCCATAATGATGTCACAACCCGTCGATTACCCTCCCCCCCCCTTCCCCAATTATTTTTTAATAATTATTTAAGT